>BPLR01017578.1:0-105938 GCA_021605095.1 Caerostris extrusa
AAATGGTGCCAAATTGTGAAAACATTCAAACAGTTTCTTGTTACCAGTGTGATGAACTAACTTTGAACCACAAAGAAGGATTATTGCTCCCTAGATAAAAAAAAAAAAAAAAAAAAAATGAACTTTAATTCATGTGTCAGATAGGTGATTAAAACACCTGTAGGCCCACATACTTGCTGGGTCTTGTGCAACATTATTTAGTGGTTAATTTAACTAGAAGTTACCATTTAAAATTGCATTAACTAAACTTAAATTGCATTAATTAAACTTTACCATTATGGTGGAAATCAAAGAGTTATTCCACAGATTGTTTTTTCTGCATTACAAGAATTGTTCGTGTAATAAGCAAAACCAGGTTGAACATTAAACATCCCAACCACCCTTCATCTGTCAAGTATGTACGTCACAGAAATGCAATTCCAATCCCAGAACCACCTGAAAATCAGTGTTCACATTCGAAAAACTCTAACAATGAAGATTTACAATTAAGTCTAGTGTAAGACGACATTGAAGACCCAGACTTAAGTAGAATCAATCAGAATGAACGCAATGATTTAACGAAATCGAACAGAATGAACGGGTCTGAATTGAACAGATCTAAACTTGTCAAACAATCTTGTAGAATTGTTTGGTTTAAGATTAAATGGTTGGAATCTCATTGAGATGGTAACTACAATCTCGCAGAAGGGAACATGACTCCCAATGCTTGTTCCCCGCAGAAGACAATTCGGTGTATTGTACTGGCGTTTTTATTACTGAGTACAGTTTGAAACCCACATGATACTAAATAATGGTAAATGTTTAAAGATCCCTCTAAATTCAAATTAAAAGCCGTGCTTTTCACAATGAAATGAGAAACCTTCCATTCATCTTGCCTATGAAGCCCATATGAAAGAGACATATATCAATATGAAGAGTTTGCTATCAAAGATACAATACCAACAGCATTCTCTGAATGTATCCTGAGATTTAAAAAGTTGTAACACTCTGATAGATCTCAACCAAGGATATATTGTTGAAGTTTTCTTATCCCATTGGTCGACAGCAACATCTAGACCAAGTCCATGAACCAGTGTGGTTTAAACAAACGTGTCCTGATAAAGAGTAAAAAATGCAATCATTCAATTTGAAATTAGAATTTTCAATGTGAATTCAATTTAAAGTCAAGCAAAAATTCATTTTGACCTTGACTTTGAGGCATAAATACAAAGGACGCACAAAGGAAGAAATCTGACCTAACTCCACCCAGTTATACTCATTTTAGTAGCTTTTACGGCATACATGCTCTACAGTCAGGGCTATTCTAATCCGTACACACACGGGGTAAAGGATATATTAAATTGTTTTTGTTTTCTAGGATATCGAGATCGAATAGATCACAACAATAACTTTGTCAAGAAACAAAAAGCCTAAAGAAATCTCATGCCTGGTTAAAATAGCGTTATTCTTCCACCATTTGTAAATCCTGAACATCCCTGATTCATCTCTTGCACGTTAATTCGGATCAGTAAGAAAACATTGTTAAGACGATGGATAAAAGTAATCCAGGTTTCATGTCCTTAACGAGAAAATTTTCTAGAATCAGAGTGGCTAAAATAAAAGAAAGTGCTTTTGTGAACCTACAGATAAGGGAGCTTATAAAGAACCTTGAATTTGAGGAAAGTTTGAATAGGGTTGACAAAGTTGCGTGAAAGTCTCTTAAAAAAAAATCGTAACTGAATTTCTTCACAATAAAAAAAGCTGAGAACTAAAGTTTCAGAACTCTTTGGAAACTATAAATCTCTAGGATGTAACATGTCCCTAAAAATATATTTTCTGAACCTCTTTCCAGAAATTCTAGAAACTGTGAACGACGAACACGGTGAGCAATTCGACCAAAATATTTCAACAACAACATAAAAAAAAAAAAAACACTTTATCAAGAAAAGTGGAAGCCAAATAAATTTCCAGTCTATTCTGCACACTAAAAGGGGTGTTTCTGAAACAAAATACAGCAAAAAAAAAAACGTTGAAAAATATTTTAATTTAGACTAATACGTGTAAGTAAATTAAATAAAACTTTCCCGTGGGGGCTTGGTTAGAATACTCACACTGTAGTTCATGCATGTCATAAAAGGCGACTAAAATGGATATCCAGTACCCGGGGGTATAACCGAATGGGGTAAAGTCAGATTTCTCCCTTTGGGTGACCCAAGACTTTATGTCGCAATATCAAGAACAAAAGAAGCTGCATTTTTTACCCTTTATCATGAATCGTCAACGGTGTCATGAACTTGGTCTAAATGTTGCTGCCGACCAAATGGGATAAAAACAATAACAAATTAAATAAAACTAATTACTTCACAACAGTATTACAATTAAAACAACAAAACGACAATTTCGTATTGCAAAAGAAAATCTTAAACCACAGTAAAACATTCCATAACAAACCATTCTAACTGATTTAGCAATCAGATGTTAAATTTTGTAGATCTGTGCAATAAGATATTTATTTTTTGCTCAAAAAAAAAAAACATGACAGAATATTCATAAGCAATTTTACTGGAATAGTAAATAATTTTTTTTATTCGAAGAATATCATTTATTTTGCGAATTTAAGCATAAATGTTTGCAAAGGCATTGGTAGAATGTTATATTTTGATATAAATATTTCAGACTTCTTCAGAGGAAATTAATAAATTGTATGAATTTATTTTCCGAATAATAAAAAATAATTTCACATAGTCTGAGACTCATAGAAGACATTTAGTGTATATTAACAATTGTAGAAAATAAAAACATTAAAGA
Source organism: Caerostris extrusa (assembly GCA_021605095.1). Taxonomy (NCBI): domain Eukaryota; kingdom Metazoa; phylum Arthropoda; class Arachnida; order Araneae; family Araneidae; genus Caerostris; species Caerostris extrusa. The sequence goes on from BPLR01017578.1 coordinate 2,788, forward strand.
TATATTAAATAATAGTATGAAAACAGACATACGTATGACAAAAATGATTTTAAATATTCATATCCCCAAACAGACAGGGATTTTAAACTTGTCTTTCCAAGAAATGTGCATTTTAAAGAAATTTTTTTGAATACTTTTTTCCTGAAAGACCTTTAAAACTTCCAATTTATTTAAAAAAAGAAAGTATGCAAAGAAACATTTTGAAAAATTTTAGAAGGCAAATCAAATATTAGTGCAATATTAAAAATCTATCTTAAAATGTCAATCTGCGAATAAATAATAAAATAGTAAGAGAAAAATATCATTTCAAATCACAAAATAGTTTATTTTAAATAAAAAAAAATGTAAGATATAATAGTATTGATTAATATTAATAGTATTGATTGATTTTGGAGGAGTTACAAGTTTGATTCCCTGTAACTGAAATGTAGCTTAAAAAAATGAACAACCATCTTTTCGTTAACATGCTTTACAGATGACAAACTGCACGCCGAATAATTTATGTATTCTTGGATTGAACGTTGTAATACTCTTACAAAATATATATATATATATATATATATATATATATTTACAGTGTACGAAAATAGAAAAACGAAGTGCCTGGATAACATTAAATTTGCAAAAAATTACCAGAAACTTGGCGAACTATATCTCAGGTAAATAGAGTTGGAAGTATGTTATCAAATTGAATTCATTTGCAGTAATAACTATCAACAACATGCATTTACAAGTTCTTAAGTTAGAACATTTTATATTTTGTAATTTATTAAGTCTAAGAAAATGAAATTTTGTCAATTTTTCCTGGAGAAAGGGCGTTGTAACGAGTTTCATCACTAAATAGTACCTCGACTATCAACAACATCAACTGATCGGATTTTTATATCTTGGGTGCTTTTTTGGTTTTGCTCACATGTAACAAGGAAGTTGATGAATGCCTATATTTTAATAATATTGCCTTGTAGGCATATAAACTGATCTATATATATATATACATATAGCAAGTCTATCATTTTAATTTTTTTAGAATAAGCGGTCATTTCATGTAAAAACAAGATAATGAGTGCAATTAACAATTTATTACTCCAATATTTTCTAAAATAGCTGGGTAGGAAAGGAACGTAGGTAGGTTTACAAAATACCTGAAATATGATATTTAAGGGGTAAAAAAACATGCAAAATAGACAAAGAAATTATTTAAATGTATCAAAAGTCTTAGATTTAGTTAACAAATATTTCAGCTTGCTATTTTAAAACATATTTTAATCGATTGTTTTTCTACATTTTTTATTATTTTTTTGCATTTGTATGTTTATTTGGATTAAAAATAAGTTGAATCTTGACCAGTTGGTTTACTTATATCATAATTAGCCAAAACCTTGACTTCAAAACTTTTTCTTGGCTATACAAAGACTTATCTTTATGCCATAAGCAATGGCTGCACAACTGTTACTCATTTAGCGCTACCCAGTGGACACGTGCAGCTCGAAAAATATGCTACGAGTGCGAATAACCCCAGCCCCACAACGTTGTTCGATCCTATTAGACCGGGACCTACGGTTTAAAGTGGATTTCGAAATACTACAAGCATGCATGGCCCCGCCGGACTCGAACCCTGTGGCACCGATGTCCGCGGAGAGAATAATCATAAGATAAAATGTCGTCATTCGAAAAGAATCTAAAACCCATATCTGTAAAAAACTCTTTTACAGATATATTTTATGGAATAACGAATGACTCATTTGAAATTTCAAAATACATGGCTCCTTTCCAACAAAGTATGCTAATAAGCACTTGTTATATACATTCAAATGATAATTGGAATTGTTTATGTAAGCAAACTTTTACATGTTAAATTCATTTAGTATTTAATTAGCCATTTATATCCCAATTAATTTATATTCTTTTTGTTACTATTTCATGTGCATTTAATTAAATACATCATGTGAACATATACATCTTATTTTTTTATTTCATTATAATATGTGCATAAGTATTTAAGACCTTATATAGTAGTTCCTTTTACAGAGTAATAAATAAAAAATGTAATTTTCGCATGCAAGCCACAAAACACTACTTGTACACTGGTCCTATCCCAAAGTTAGTCAGATTTCACAATAACAATATCCACGTTCCACAGACTCAGCGAATCAGTGAAGCAGATAATAGGTATGTTATAAAAATAATAGCCACATGAACATTAGCATCCTCATTAAAAACTGTAATATACTCCATGCCTTTTACAAAACTAAATTCTCATCAACGACTTAACATTTTAGCTTATTCAATTACAGCTTGATTCACCTGCAAATCCTATTTTCTTAATGTATATTTTGACTACTTTCGTGAATTTCTTTAAAATTCATGTATTTTAATTTTGCAAAAAATCCCTCAGGTTTTTTAATTATTTCTTTCTTTAATATTTAAGAAATTTTAAAAGCTCCTTTTAAAAAAAAATATTGCCATTATTTTTTACTTGACATATTTTTTCGAAATCACGGACTTTAAAATCTAAAAATGAACGACCACGGACTTAAAATCTCATTCCAGGATAATATTCTGTTTACACAAGATCAATTATAGTTTGATATTCACCTGAGAATCTCATTTTCTTAATGCATATTTTGACTATGCCATTTTCATGAATTTTATCACATTCATGTATTTCAGGTTTTTCTAAAAACCCAGTCAGATTTTTAAATTGTTCATATTTTTGAGCATTTAAGAAATTTTAAGCTTCTTTTAATAAATCTGTGTATTATTTATAAGGTTAAATTATTTGTTGGCTTCAAGGACACAACACACAATTAGCCAAACACATTGATAACAATTGATAATATTACAACACACTATTAGCTAAAAATAGGTGTTGTTTATTTTGACCTCTGTTTGACCTTGTGTCCTGTCTAAAAAAGTAAAGATATCAAAAGAGAATAAAATAACTGATATCAAATGACTTTGTTATAAGATGTTTCTGTAACAGTGTTTATATGCCTCAAATTCTATCGTAAAATGTCCAAAATATAAAAATCATTTATACATAATACCTTATATACAAGCGTTTTCAATTCCTATTTCTGTAAAAGATAAATAATTACTTCTATTAAAAAAAACATTACAATTTTTATGATGATTACTAAGAATAATTTAAAATGCGTTTTGTAAGTATGATCAACCAACTTTATTTCCTTAATACCACATGTATCATAAAAAAATAAAGAAATAAATCTGAAAGATTTATATCAAAATAACACGTATTATTGCGAATATTCTAGAGTAAAGCTTTATTTTATTTTCATCTGTAATGTAACAAAGCATTTTCCTGAAGATTAATGGACATACACAATTTCAGAAGTGAAGAAATTAATTTTCAATAGAAATCTTATATTATTAAGAAATAACTTTCAATTTACGTAAAATAATTATTTACAAACTAAATATACAATATACATATATATATTTGTATAATATGTATTATTGTAAATATTCTCGTCTAAAACCTTTATATATCCTAGTCTAAAACCTTATTTGCATATATGCTTTCTTAACATTATTTGAGGAGCATTAAAAATAAATCCGATTTTTCAGAAGAAAAAAAAAAAATATTATATTAATAATTTAATATTTAAAGAAAACAGTTTAAAGGAAATACTATGACAAATAAATGTATTTCCTAACAATAGAAATAACTTAAATACATTATCACAATAATGCAAAAAGCGAAACATTTTACAATATTTTATTGATTCCCTGTTCATAAAAATAACTCTCTGCGGCAATATATAATATATTTCATCAGATATTTATATAAATTTCTTCCTTTATTTTATTTAATATTTGGTAGGATATATAATAAATGTTCTTCTTCAATGGCACAACAGTCCCACGGTGAGCCAAGCCCGTCTGCCTACTTGAGGCGTTTCGACATGAGACGTTTTATTTTTACTGGGTAGGACAAATAACAATTAAATCTTATTTTTACTAAGAAATAAAACTTTTTTTTTATTATATTAAAAATCTAATATTTAAAAAATAGTTTACGGGAAATATCGACACCTAGCACTTAGGCTGTTGTGGCACCGGAGTTCTAAAGCGCTGGTCACTCAGTCATCAGTACCCATACATAATAATAGAAAGTAATTAATTTTTAATTTAAGTGCTTCAAAATTATCACATTTCATTTAACAACAACATAAATGTTTTCTTAGATAAGTTAAAAACCTTTTTAGCAGAATTAATAAATAAATTTATTTTATATATAACCCCCACCTCTATAATAACACTTATTTGCAAAGATCTATATTCTTGAATAAATAAATATATCATTTAAACATTTATCTCTGAAATATCTTTAGGATTCCACGCACAACAACAACTGATTCCACATACTCAACATACTTTCTTTGAAAGACGAATACACGAAGTAATGATACCGAGTCATCAACATTCCTCCAGAAAATCTGCGCCTAGTTTGCATTTCGCTCTTCTAATTGAACGAGTTCAACCTGAACGTTTACAACTTGCCAGGACGAGTCATTCGACAGGCGGCATTTACTTTTCACTTACTTTAGGAAATTTAGGCTTTTGCTTTTCAAAATATTACCATACAGACAAGAATAATTTTGACTTTCCTGTGCTTATGTGAATTAAAGGTATACGTGCAGAATCGTGATATTAGTATTTCTTATAAATGATGAGTCTGTGGCAACAGCTCTGTGACCACCAAAAGATTATTTACCAAAGAGACTCTGCTGTTATGTTATTTCGATTGAGAAATTATTTATATGTAATAAAATTGATGAAAATATGTCCTAAATTCCTTATTTAAGCAATTGCACATGAACACATTCTAAACGTGCTGTGTAGGCAAGGATGAAATTTGTTGTTAATAATATTGCCAACTTTATTTCCCATTTTATTATTTGACATTGGCTTAATATTTTATCACTCTGTTTATTAGAAAGTTACACATATCACCGATAAAAAATAATTGTAAGCCGTAAAATTATTAAAAACCTTCTAAGAATTTATTTTGTTGAAGTTGTAATGGTAGGGAACTTCGATCTACTAATGGTAGGAAGTACAAGTTCTTACTTGGAACTACGGCTCCGCAGATGTTGGGAGGCAGTAATAGCGTATTTGGCATTAGTGTTATTACGCAACAGATAATATCAAATTGGTTCGCCAAATTTCATATAGGTAACTTCGACCTCACAAACGAGCCTCGCTTACGGCCAGAATCAAAGGTAGTTTAGATCGGTCTTTAGAAAGTCACTAATGACGATCTAAAGGTCACCGTTGAGCTGTACCCATTTCAGAATGCCTGACTACGAAAAATATCGTCACAGTTTGGTGTTAGAAAAACCAACAATATTAACTCATTTAATTCAAATTGTAAAATGGAAAGGAAAAATTGGTTTCACATGAACTGAATGAAAAACAGAAACTAAAAGCGTTTGGAAGCTTGTTCGATGCTGCTTTTCTCGTCACAAATCTAATCTGTTTTGTCAAATTGTCCCTTGTGATGAGAAATGGATTCAATATGACAACATCAAACGTTCATCATAGTGTTTGGACATGGATGATTCTGCAAAACACTCCAAATCAATATTCATCAAAAGAAGCTGATGAGGAATGTTTAGTGGTCTAGGGCAGGTGTGATCCACTATGATTTCACGAAACCTGGCTCATTGTTCACAGCAGAAATATACTGCAACCAATTGAATGAAATAATGCAAAAATGTAACGAAAAACAACCTAGATTTGTCAACATATCGATTCCTATGTTACATGATAACGCTAGACCACTCACTGCACAAATGACTATGGCAAGGTTTGGTTTGGTTTTGCTGCACTACGGCTACTTTGTACACACGAGGGCTAAATATACTGGGACTTAAATTTTAAAGTGTATTTCGAACCACTAACAATCATCCATGCCATCGCCAGGATTTTAAAACTGAAGTCTGTGATACCAAAGGCCAGTGTGCGAGACACTTGGCCCAGGGCGAAGACAATGTTACCGGAATTGGACTGTGGACTACCGGGACTGTGGCAAGACTACCGGAATTGGGTTGGAATTACTTCATCAATCATCCATATTCACTAGATCCATCCCCCATTGACTATCAATTCTTCCGCAAATTGGACATTTTTTAATAGGAAAACAATTCAATTACTACAATGCTATAAACTGGTCTTTCAGAAATTCATTAACTCTGGTCCAACCATGGTTTTATATAGCAGTCTTAACAACAATCTGCTTTTATGGCAAAAAGTGTAGACAATACATGTAGACATATTTTGATGGAAAAATTATTCCCTTACCTAACTACTCCTTTTACCTTTTATTTTAAAAAAAATCATTCCTGACAATCCTATAAAAGATGTAAATTTAATAATAAAAAATATCAGAAATTTGACTGTATTTAACCTTACTCAATAAAGAAAATACATGTTAGAAAATTGGCAATATATGGAAACATATTTCACTCTACCCAATGAAAAAGAATTACACAAAGGACGTTTTAACGAAAATCAGCTAATCCTAAAAAGCATCGCCAGGTTATTTTTAAGGAAGAAAAAAAAATCAATGTTTAGTTTTTATCCTTACACTTGTAGCAGTTTTCTCTAGAAATATCGTAGAATGGAAAATATTCAATGTTTGATCAGTTTTTAATGCACACAGATGAAAGGCAATCTATAGGAAATAATTCGAAATCCATTCCAGACTTAAATATAAAGTCTGGAATGGATTTTTGTGTCTTCAATGCTTTTGAATATTTGAATAAGGGTTTCTGATATTGAGTTGATGTTATTTCCATGCAGCCAAATTTTTTTGATCCTTCATTTTTGAGTATTTTTTTAACAGCACTAATCTTTTTTATGTCTTTTAAACACACTAAAAATATAAAAATATAGTAATAAAATAAAATTATATATGAAGAATTATTTTGGCATTAGCTAACTCTAAAAATAGGCTCCAAAATGAACTGAATGAAAAACAGAAACAAAAGATGTTAGAAGCTTGCTCGATGTCGCTTTCTCGTCACAAATCTAATACATGTATTTGAATCGAATTGCCACTTGTGATGAGAGATGGATACAATATGACAATTTGAACATGGATAAATCACCATAACACATTCCAAATCGTAAAAGAAGCTAATGGTGAGTATTTGCTGGTCTAACACAGGTGTCCTCCATTATGATTTCTTGAAACCCTCGCTCATCGTATACAGAATAAATATACTACAGCCACCTGAACTCACAAACAGTCAATCATAAAAATCAATATTAATTGCGTCTTATCTCTGCTAAAATCACATTAAGCGAATTCATTACTACTGCTACGAATTGGGCGTGACATTGCTTATCACTTTGTTGGAAAAATGAATGGTTGGTACTCCATTCAAAAATGATGATTCACAGAATTATTCTTCTGGAATTTAAGCAAACAATGGTTATTACGAAGAGTTCCAAAATTATTCTAAAAGTTATCATAAAAAGCGTTAATTACATCGTTTTTGGATATCTAATTAGCCATTTTGGATGAAAAATTAAATTCATATTAGCATTTGCTCTCTCAAACAACAAGTCTTTTAACAGAAGTACAAAATCCATCAACGTAAAAGCTCAGTTGGTGATAATTCAAATAAATTTCTTACATTTGTTTTATTATTGAAAATTTTTAATATGGCAGTTGTAATTAAAGACGTCATTATGAGTTTTAAAATTAAATTGGAAATATCAAACAACTGCAATAAGTAACTTAAATTTTTAAAAACAAGTTAATTAAAAATTTGTAAACATTTGTAAAATTTTTTCTCTAGACGAATTTATAGCTATTTTCATTTTTTCGTAATTTACAAAGAAAATTTAAATAAATAATTAGAAGAATTAAATTAAGTGAATTAATTAATTAGTTTTATCATACTTTTATTTAAGTTTTTATTATACTTTACAAAAGGCATATTATTTCAAGTGACAAAATGTATGTGTGTTTAGAATATGGAGGTTTGTTAGATTTATAAAATTCTGTACATTAAATTTATGTGAAAAAAAAATTGAAAATTTGAGAAGTAATTTTATATAACACTTCTATATTTTATTTACGATAAATTTGATAATCAGGTTAAAATTGTTAGATTTACTTAGACGTTCACTTTTAGATATGCTATAAAAATGAAACCTTTCTAGAGAAAGTAATTCGCATATTATATATCACATACAGATATATCACAAATCACATGTAGATATCATAAAGATACATCGCATATCACATGTAGTCACATACGGATATATCACATATAATCACAGACAGATATATCACATATAATCACATACAGATATATCACATATCACATACAGATATATCACATATCACATACAGATATATCATACACAAATACATTACGTATCACATATATAGAAATTAATAAAATCACATATTAAAGTAATAAAAAATATTGAAAGAAAAAGGTAACACTGATACTTGTGCTCCATTATTTGATTTAAAGAATAAATAAACTATAACTAAAATTCAATTTGTTTAGCTGCTAAGGTTTAAAGACATTTGATTTATTGAGTGCAAAAATAGTAAAAAGGAAAATTCTCAAAATATTAGGTTAAATGGACATCTAACTAAGCTATACTCGTGGAAGACTTGCACTTTCTAATTAATTTAATTTACAAATAACCTTCGCATTAATTTTATTAAATATTAAAAATTTTAGTAATTTTGCCTATTTAAAAGTATAATTGTTCCTATAATTTTAAATAATTTGTAAAAATGGTGCATTTCAAGAAAAATGAACAAAAGTGAAATACATATTATGAAATATATATAAATAGAACTACATCGTGATTGATTAAAAAATATATATTTTATGAAATAAGAACAATGTAATATTTCAATATTTTTCTAAATAATTGGAAACTTAAATATGAATGTAGAAACTTAAGTAGAATGTGACACGATTGTAAATGTGAATTTCTGTCCCAAACCAACAATATCAAAGATAGCTATACTAGCAATAACAACAATATCAAAAAGATAGCGAACATTTTTAATACAGAATTCATTTACAACAGATGTAGAAAAGAAAATATGATTTAATGACTTGCCTTTAAAAATATTACAAGAATATAATAAAAAAATTTCGTTATTGAAATTAACACAAATATGACTTTTTTAAACGCAATCTTAATGCTTCACAGCTTATTTAATTAGCACGGTGACAAAAACTCATTGTCAATTATTTTGTCAAAGGACCCTTTTTCTATCAACGAAAATTAAAACTCTCTCTCATCCCTCATGTTATCACTCTTCCACCAACAAACACCACTTCGCCCTCCATAATGAAAATCGTCCGCAAACAATTTTTAAAAAGTATGTTCCCAAAGGCGCTTCCCCCCTTGTTCGAACAATTGCAGACGACTCTCTGCAGGGTGTCTTTGAAAGGTGTTCGGGGTTTTGAAACAGGGATATTCAGCGGCTTGTTGTCAGCACTATCTGGCGGCGATATCTTGAAAGATGCGAGATCTTTTGGGAGTTTTCGGAGGTCGGCGGGGGTGTTGAGAAGCCCAAAGTGGGTGTTCTTTTATTCAAGAAAGAATGGAAACGGCGTGGTTTGGACGCATGAGATGAAAGTCATTCTTATGGGGGATGGAGGTTATTATTGTTATTTCGGTTAACACGGCTAGGAATAGGCTTTTGTAAGCTTAGAATTCTTTCATGTTAAATAAATGACGAATATATCATGGGCCAGCAACAAATAGTTGAGGTATTAAAACATAAATCTTGTAATGTTTAGCATTGGAAAAAGTAACTTATATTTCAACAAAATGTAATTATATACATATACTAGGACAGAAAACATAAATGTTAAGGTGTAGGGCTCCATCAAATAAGCCTGATGTGTGCTGAAAAGGACCATAGATCGACGATAAACTAAAATTGTAGACGTGCATACATTTAATTATGATTTGGTTTTTGTTTCAGATGAGAATATTTTACTTTTTCCAACCTAATGTATAATGAAAAATTTATTTTAATGAAGACGAATTTTTTTTAATGAAGAATTCAAAACAAATGCCGAAATGTAAATTCTGATTGAACGGCTTGCTTTTTTAAAAATATTAGAAGAAGAAACGCAGCAAAAAAATTCATTATTTAAATTAACAAAAATAACGCATTTTTAAATACATGCACTTTAATGCTTATTGTTTTGCTACAATTTAATGCGTATTGTTTCCCTTCTTAAATTTTTTAATGTTTAATGTTTCACATTCTTAAATTTTTAATGTTTAATTCTTCACATTCTTCAATTTTTAATGCTTAATTCTTCACATTCTTCAACTTTTTAAATGCTTAAAGCTTTACATTCTTCAATTTTTTTAAATACTTAATGTTTCAAATTCTTATATTTTTAATGCTTAACTTTTCACAATTCCTTTAATTAGCATGGTGACAAAAAAAGCTCATTGTAGATTTATTTGTCAAAGAACCCTTTTAAAAAAAAAATTAAAAGTTTCATTCTTATGGGATGGCACATTATTCCTCTTTCACCAACAAACACCACTTCACCCTCCATAGAGAAAATCGTTATCTACCAATTTAAAAAGTGTGTTCCCAAAGCCACGGGCTTCACCCCTTGTTCGAAAATCGCAGACGATTCTCTGCAGGGTGTCTTTGGGAAGGTGTTCGGGGTTTTGCAACAGACGATATTCAGCGGCTTTATTGCCAGCACCATCTGGCGGCGATATCTTGAAAGATGCGAGATCTTTTGGGTGTTTTCGAAGATCGGCGGGGGTGTTTAGAAGCATGAAAGCGGGTGTTCTTTTTTATTCGAGAGAATGGAAACGGCGTGCTTTGGACGAATGAGATGGAAGTCATTCTTATGGGGGGATGGTGGCTATTATTGTTATTTCGATTAACACGGCGAGGAATAAGTTTTTGTAAATGACGAAGATATCATTATAGGCCAGCAAGAAATAATTAAGATATAAAAACGTATATCGTATTTAATGTTTAGCATTGGAAAATTAACTTATATTTCAATAAAATGTAGTAATATGCATATACTAGAACATATAAAGCACATTAACCTTGCTTAAGAAAATAAAACAAAAGATAATAGTTGGTAAGTTTTTATGCCGAAGACAAAAGATCCTTTTTTTTTTGTCAATGCTAACATGTATATGTAATAAAATATATTTTAATGTATATATAATGCATCTTAATCTTACACGATAAAATTGCATTATAACATATTATTTATAATTTTGTATTACCTTTATATATAAATACTATTAAAAATTTGCACGTTATTAAAATAAATTGTTAAACGTGCAAAATTTTTTTATTTTTAATTTTTTTAATTAATTTCAAAAAAAAAAATCACATTAATACATCATTTTATAAAAGCAAAATAGGTTTTCCATTTCTTGTAACATTCAAACTTATTCTATTTTCTAATATGGAATGGGAAATTTTGTAATCTGAATAAATTAATGAATTGAAAATATGATAGCATGGAGAGGTAAATAATCTTTTATTATATTAATATGAATAATTCACTTTTTCAAATAAAAAAGACATACAACAGCCTTTAATATTTTATGACACAATAACTGTCTGTTATTAAATAACAACCCCCTCCACAAAAAATAAAAACAATTTTACACAACATATTATACTTTTTGCTTTAAATCTATTCATTTCACTTCATCAAAACTTCCATCACATAAAAAAAAAGTAAAAATGGCGATTCCAAAATAGCTGCCTTAACAACAACCTTTACGGTGTCTGATGAAATACTTTCTCTCATCGCAATGAAAATCTCCGAGCATACTACACCGTAATCCCCCAAAGCTCACACAAAGAAACCACTGCTGCCAGATCCCTCAGAATAATAATAATAATAATAAATAAAACGAAATAAAAATCGTCGAACAAACAAGAGAGTTTAGCGGTTATAACCCTGCTTTTTCCTTTGCAAGTCGTTAGCCAAACTGCACGAAGAGTTGAGTTGCAGGCTGGTAATGAAGACTTTAAAGGGTAATTAAAGTGCATTCCGAGCGCTCAACGTCCGATTCAATTACGGGACGATATTAAATGACCGAGTTTTAAAGTGTCGACTCCGAAGGCAGCACTGGTAAAAATCATTTGGGTATTTTTGTAATGGAGGATAATTAAAATATGAGAGAAGAGCTTTCTGTTTTGGTTTACAGAAAAAAAAAGTTATTGAAGTGCTTGTATATTTAGACGGGATTCAAATATAGAATTCGAAATGATGATAGTTTAAAAATAATGGTTTAGAAAGATACCTTAAAAGTAATTTATGACATAATTTTACGTAAAATTGCATTTTCTTTTTAAAGTTAGCATTTGAAAATATAAGAAATTTCGTTAAATTCACCAATAATAATTCATTTAATGTGGAGGATAGTTAAATGTCACAATTATCATATTAAAAAATAACAAAAAAATTAGTTTAGTACCATTACCTTAATAGTAGTAATATATTTCTGCTATAAAGGACATGTTTAATGTCGTTCGATTATTAATTTTGAAAATACAGCTTTCCATAATAATGAAGAAAATATTTTTAATTAACTTTGCTTCTATTGCTACAATTGAACATTTTTTAGTTTCGTCTTCAATGAAATTTAATTAATTTATTTATAATATGAAAATGTGAATACAGAGAGAGGTAAATAATCATTTATTCTATTAATATGAATAATTTACTTTTTCAAATGAGAAAATTTGCAACTTCATTTAATATTTTACTACACAATAGCTCTTGGTTATTAAGTAAATATCTCACCAAGAGAATACAAACTTTCAAGACAATTTAAATCTAGAGAGAAGATATAGCTATATCTTATATGATAAAATTGCAATATACCGTATTTATGACAAGTTACTTTTATATATATACGCATAATAAAAAACTGTTAAACGTAAAATAACTTAATGATAATAAAAAAAAAAATTACGTGTATTATATTATTTTTTTTAGAAAAACAACATTAAAAAACCAGTTTTTTAAAAAATACGTTTTTTTTATTTCTTGTAACACTAAAATTTATTTTATTATGTTATAGGGAATGGAGAATGTCATTGAACTAATTTATTCAATGCGATATCAAGGAGAGGTAAATAATCATTTATTATATTAATATGAATAATTTTTTTCTTTTTCAAATAATAAAACTTACAACATCCTTTAATATTTTATGACACAATAACTGTTAGTTATTAAATAAACTCTCAAAAAAAATTTTACACATCATATTATGCTTTTCACTTTAAGCCTATTCATTTCATTTCATCAAAACCTCCATCACATAAAAGAAAAAAAAAAATGGCCATTCAAAATAGTAGCCTTAACTACAACATTTACGATGTCTGATGAAATACTTTCTTTCATCGCAATGAAAATCTCCGAGCAGACTACACCATAATTGCCCGAAAGCTCACACAAAAGAATATCACTGCTGCCAGATCCCTTAGAATAATAAATAAAACGAAATAAAAATCGTCGAACAAACAAGCGAGTTTAGTGGTTATAACCCTGCTTTTCCTTTACAAGTCGTTAGCCAAACTGCACGAAGAGTTGAGGTGCATGCTGGTAATGAAGACTTTAAAGGGTAATAAAGTGCATTCCGAGCTCTCATCGACCGATTCAATTACGGGACAATATTAAATGACCGACTTTTAAAGTTTCGTTTCTCCGGTGGCAGCACTGGCAAAATCTCGTTTGGGTTATTTTTGTATTGGTGGGTAATTAAAATATGAGAAAAGAGCTTTCTACGAATGGCTTTTCTGTTTTGGTTTCTAAAAAAAAAATATTGATGTGCATGTATATTTAGACTGGATGAGATACAATCCGAAATGATGATATAAAAATAATATTTGCGAATGATACGATATAATAAAAATAATTTATGAGAGAATTTGTTGTGAAATTACATTTTCTTTTAAGTAAGCATTTTAAGTTATATGAATGTTTTTATTTTGAATTTGTCAAAATAACTTGAGTTTCATAAATTCCCCAATAATAATATATTTCATACGAACGGTAGTTAAATGTCACAATTATCAAATAAAAAAAATTAAATTTAGAATTATTGCCTTATTAGTAACTTATTAGTAATAATATATGTTTATTATAAGGTATATAATAATAATTCTAATGTTAATTCTGAAAAGGCAGTATTCCTTAATACCGAAGATAATATTATTAATTAACTTTGCTTACATTATTACAACTGAATAGGTTTTATTTTCTTCTTCAATGGCCCGCCATCGGTGTGGCACGTATTTAATGTCTTTACTAAAATGTATATTATCATACATTGTTGGTGACCAACTTATCCATTATCTCATGTTGGGTAGGGCCTTCTGTTTATTGGTAAATTCCGAAACATGGGAATCTTCTTATGTGATAGAGTCTTAAAAAGTTTGGACCAACAATTATATTATAGCGGAGCTTATTGTTTAAAATAGCTTCCGGACCACTACAAACATCCATGGCAACAGCATGAACTCGAAACCTGTGGTATCGAACACGAGAGTTCTAGGCATTCGGCCAACTGGCCGCAATTTTTATTTTAAAGCATTCTCATTTTAAGTATTGCAAATACTGTTTCAAGTTCTTTAAAAAAATTGTAATAATCCCTGAATTCATTTTCAATAGATTTCGAAAGTTATATAGATAACAATGTTCGACAGTAATTTTGTTAGGTGGATAACTATAAATAATGTATCTGACTGTAGCTGATTCTTACGTAGTTTGCTAAGCTTAAGCAGAATGCAACTATAAAAGTTGCTGACAACAAGCAGTTTTTTACCCATGGGTATCCAATGGATATTGTTTTCGGTAACGACCTGAAATGATGTCCGATCAGAAATAAAGTTTGCCAATGGAAAAGGAAACAATGGAAATTGGAAACAATATTGACAATTCAATGGAAGCGTCGAGCTCTAAGCGTCAACAGGCTATCGCATGATCGTGAAAGGAAAAGAATAGCTCCCGTTACTTCTTGAACAATACTCATTCCGATTTAAACGACAACTCTCTCGTGGCTCCGAAGAACGTTTCTTTAAAAAATGCCTTCACTTGGATGAAGGACTTTTGTCGTGCAGCTCATATTCGTAAAGCGTCAAAAAGCCAATTATGGCTATCAACCCTCATTGATGACAATATTAATGTATCAATGCGTTAATCCCAATCGTTGTTTTAACAATGTCGACTGGCTTTGTCACTATCTAATGAAGAAACGTCTCTCTTTATACCAATCACAAAATGTTAATATCGATTTGGAATGGCTTGAAAAATTTCGAACAGAATCGTTTCCTGAAGGTTTAAATGCTTTCGCTGACCTGAATCCTATATCTTCGGAAGAGAACGATGAGTCTGATATAGACGACGATGATTATGACGACCCATTGGTAAATCCCGCTCCAGCCGAGACGGTCATTAATAAACTCAATACCAACATTGATGCTGGATTGGCATTAGCCCCTGGTGAAGACCAAATGCCTTTGTCAGTATTGTTTGATGATCTTGCAGAAGAGCTCTCTTACCCAAGAATCTACTGTGTTGATATGCGTCGTTTTACGAGAAAGAAACCTCCCACCTACTCAGATTGTTAAATCTGAATTGAGACGTTATGATCGTCGAGGTGCTACACCTCAAAAAATTTTGTACAGCCATCAAAAAAAATTTACATAAACTTCTTTTAAGTAGTATACAAATTTGTCTTCGAAACAAAATTCCCTACCGATTCCTGTTTGACCGCGCAACAAGTTCAAGACCAGCAAGGTTTACGTCAACTCTTTTACAAAAATCAGGCATACAAGTTCATGAAGACGATCAAATGCAGTCCGGCTCAGTGGGAAAACGAAAAAAATCGCGTGTGTGCTCAAATCCGACAATTTGGTATGCCAACACTCTTTTTGACATTGTCTGCTGCCATTTCATGTACCAATAATGCAAATACAAAAATGCAGATACCCAAAAATGCAGGTAAACTGTACATCGGCATTAGACGATTACAATTTTTTTATGTATTTTTTTTGTTTGTTGTTCACTATTTGTCTTGTTTTTTTCTTTTTTGGAATTTCACATATATTAACATATCATAGATAGCAAAATTTTTAATGGTGTAAGTCTAGCTATCGGTTTTATTAAAGGACAGTGATCCCCCAACAATGTATGATAATATAAATTTCAATAAAGACATTATACGTGCCAGACATGTCAAAACAAGTCTGGGAATTTAAAAATCTTTATCCGCCTTTTACGGGAAATCAATTCCGTTTAGTTTAGACTTGTGCCCCGAACTAGAAAGGTGTTTTTATTAGTTTATAGAGAACTACTCGTTTTTAATTTGCGTGCAAGTGTTCATTCTTGTGCAAACAGATTCCTTAAACTGCTGAAAAATTGTGAAAAACATCAAATCAATTTCCGTTACGTTTATTGTGAACTACTTTTGAAGTCCCATAGCAGGAATATTGTTCCCTAGATAAAAAAAAAAAGACATATGGACTTTATTTAGGGTGTCAAATAGGGGATTCAAAAAAATCATATGCCCCATATATTTATTGTGCTTCTTGTGTAACTGAACTGAAAGTCGCGACATATACCATTTAAAATTGCAATGGTATGGTGGGAACCAAAGAACCATTCCACACACTATTATTTCTGTATTCAAAAATTGCTCTTATAATAAAGCAAGACCAAGATGACCAATAATTATACAACCTCCCTTCGTCTATCAGACATATTCTATCACACATTTGGATTTCCTATTTCAGCACCACCTGAAAATTGGAGTTCATATTTGAAAAATTCTTACGATGAAGATTTGCAATTAAAATCAAATTTGTAAAGACGACATTGAAAGCAGAAATATTTGGTAGAATCACTCAGTCTAAACTCAATAATTTATCGAAATCGGACGGAATGAACTTATCTGAATTGAACAGAATTGAATGGATCTAAACTTGCCAAACAGTCTTGTAGAATTGTTTGGTTCAAGATAAAGGGTTGAAATCTTATTGAGAAGGAAACTACAATGTCGTCTACGGGAACAAGACTGCAAAAAGCTCGTTCCCCGTAGAAGACACTTTAGTGTATTGTACCGGCGTTGATTTATTACTGAGTGCATTTGGAGACCTTCATGACACTAAGGAATGGAAGACGTTGTTAGATTCCTCTAAACTGTGTTCAAATGCCGTGCCTTTTTCATATTGGAAATGAGAAACCTTCGATTTCTTTTGCTTATGTCACTCTATGAAAGATACATAGGTCAACATGAAGAGTTTGCTATCGAGATGTCCATTAAATATACAATATCCCTTCGTCTATCAGACCTGTGCATCGTAGAGATGGGTTTCCAATCCTAACACTACCTAAAAATTGGAGCTTGCATTCGAAAATATCTGATTATTGGCAACTAAATCTAGTAAAAGACGACATTAAAAGACCATATTTTGTTGAAATCAATCAATAAAATCAATCAATCTGAACGCAATGATTTAGCTTATGATCTAAACTTGTCAAACAATATTGCAAAACTGTTTGCTGCGTGTTTATAGGGTAGGAACACAATAGCAATGAAACTAAAATCTGGCAAATTTACAATCTAACAAGATTTCGAAAATTGTTCTCAACAGAAGGTAATTAAGTGTATTGAACTCATGTTAATTCATTACTGAGTGCATTTGGAGACTTACATGATAGTAAGGAATGGACGATGTGTATAGGTTCCTCAAAATTCAGTTTAAAATCCGTGTTTCTTCATATTTGGCAATCAGAAAATTTCGATTCCCCTTGCCTATGCAGCCAGTATAAAAGAGACGTATGAATAATTATATATCAAAGACACAATAACAACAGCATTCTTGGAAATCCTGCGATTGAAAACTGAAAACTGCGAGAGAATTCTTTTTCCATTTAAATTTTGCAGAAAATTTTATTAGAATACTCTAGTGCATTCAAAATTAGTGTAACTTTCCTGGATTTGTAATTAGTAAACTTTGTGTTCCATGGAAGATTTTTGAAATCTTATAAGGCGTTAGTCATGCATTTTGTATTTTTTATCCAACTACACTTTATTATACCAACATTAAAAATAACACAAAATTCTGAAATCCGTTTATGATTTTCAATTTTTTCCTTTTCACTAGAGTTAAATGAATAATTAAAAACTTTGATTATAGGCACTTTCAGAATAACACAAATCATTACATCTGTTTAAAAACTCAATGACAATTGGAAATGTTAAAATTTAGTAGTCCACTTTGTTGTTTTCTTTAATATTGAAGCAAATGTTAGACACTATTTTACAAGAAAATTAACAGGTTTAATTGTTTCTGGGTTGTACCATTGTTCAATAACCAAGCTAATACATACATCTAATACATGAAGAAAAAATATTGTCATAGTATCACAATAGCCAAGTTTAATTTCCTCAGCCAAGCAACAAAACAAAAAGTTAGCCATGGTATCACAATAAACAAGTGTAGTTACTGCAGCAAATCCTTTAAATATAAGTCAATCATGTTATCACAATTTAATTTCCGCAGCCAATCCATAACATAAGTTAGTCATGTTATCACAAAAACCAAACTTAGTTTCCGCAGCCAATCCACAAAATAAAAGTTTGTCATGGTTATCATGAATGCCAAGTTTGATCTCAGCAATCAATACAAAACATAATTTACCCATGATTTCACAAGTACAATAACCACATTCAATAGCCTCAGAGAATCCTTAAATCAGAAATCAGACGTTATCACAAAAAATAATAACAACATGAATATTAGAATCCTCAATAAAAATTATAATGTACTCCACACTTTTTACTAAGTAAACTTTCATCAACAACATCCACTTAACAATCCAGCTTATTGAATTACAGATTGATATTCACCTGCAAATCCCATTTTCTTATTGTATATTTTGACTTCACTTTCATGAATTTTATCAAAATTCATAAATACATGAATTTTATCAAAATTCATGCATTTATTTTTTAAAAAATAAATACAGATTTTTATAATGACTCTTTTTTTCTGGAATTTAAGAAATTTTATTTTTTTCATAAAACTCTGCATTATTTATTTGCTTAAAAAATTTATCAACGTCATACCAGGATAATATTCTGCTGACACGTGATAATATTACGACACACAATCAGCTAAAAATAGATTTTTGTCTTTCTGACCTCTACAAATGAGGAGAGAGAGAGTCCTTGTGTCCATGTCGTCTAAAAATGTCAGGATATCAATGCAGAATAATATAAGTGATATCACTTGATTCTGCTGTATGATGTTTTTACTATAGTTTTCTACGGCAAAAATTCTACCATTAAATACACAAACATATAAATACCACATATATATAATACAGTATTTGCAAGCGTTCTCTAGAAGACAAAACAAATGTAAATTTCTAGCAAAAATCGCAAACAACAAATTTATGATAACTATTAAGGAATAATTTAAAATACATTTTGCAAATAGGATAAAGCAGCATTGTTCCCTAAATATTATCTATCATAAATAATAATTAACAAAAATATCGACAACAACGCGTATTGTTGCAAATATTCTAGAATAAAACCTTATTTTCGTCTGGAAAATAACAAAGCCTTTCTTTGAATATTAATGGACATAAACAATTTCTGAAAAGAAGAAATTAATTTTCAAATTCAATAGAATAATTTTATTCTAATATTATTAAGAAATAATTTCTAATTTACGTGATACGCTAATATAGTGAACAGCATATATATATATATATATATATATATATATATATATATATATCAAATCTAAAACCTTGTTTACATGTATACTTCCGTAGCAATATTTTAATATGATTAAAAAATAAATCCGATTTTTCAGAAGAAATAAAACCATTATTTATTATATTAAATATCTATTATTAAAACATAATAGTTGATTGGAAATACTTTGAAAAATAAATATATTCCTCAATATAGGAAGGTATATAATAATAGAAAGTAATTAATTTTTTCAAATTAATTCAAAAAATAATAAATAAATAAAATAAAATTTAACTACCAAAAATTACTATAAAATTTGCACATTTCATTTTAATTATAACATAAATATTTTCACTCTGTTTTTCTCATATTCGCTGAAATAGATTAAAAATAAATAAAAAATTCATAAATAAACTTATTTTATGTGTAAAATAAGCCCTATAACAACACACATTTCCAAGATATATATTTGTGAATAAATAAATATATCATTAAAATATATATCTTCAGAATATATACAGGATTATATATATCACGTATAATATTCATTATTGTAAATAATCAAATCTAAAATCTTATTTACAATATATTCTTCCGTAACATATTTTTTCGGATGATTAACAAATAAATTCGATTTTTCCTGAAGGAAAAAAAACCGTTTTTATTAAATTAAATATCTAATATTTAAAAAACAGTTTATAGGTACACTCTGATAAATACATGCATTCCCTAACTATATAAATACCTAATATACATTCTATCAATAATGAAAAACCAAATATTTTACAATGTTTCAAGGAATCTTACAACGATGTATATTAATATATAGACTCAAGAGCCAAAACATTATGACCACCCCAACATTTTGCAATGAACTCGCATGAATGACGTGGAAGTCACGTGATCAGGTGGAAGTGGTATTTAACTGGCATTGAGTGGCTGGTATTAATCCATGCCAAGGCGGGTTGAAGCTGTGTTGCGCGCCAAAGGTGGACCAACTCGTTATTGACAGGTGGTCATAATGTTTTGGCTCTTGAGTGTACATCTTATATGATAAAATTGCAATATACCATATATATATATATATGATATTTTTTTACTTTTTTTTTTTATATGGATGATATTCTATTTACACATGATAATATTAAAACAACAATCACTAAAAATATATTTTGTCTTTTCGACCTCTAACATGAGGTTTGATTTGGTTTGTCGCTCTACGGTCATCTTATGCACTCTTTTGGGCTAAACAGACCGGGACTAACATGAGGAGAACAGAGAGATTCCTTGCCCGTGTCCTCTAAAAAATGCAAGATATCGATAGAGATCAATATAAGTGATATCACAGTAAAATAAGTGATATCTGCTGTATTGTATTTCTACTCTAGTGCTTCTATGGCAAAAATTATATCATAAAATGATCAAGTAAATATAAAAATCACTTAGAAATAAGGCATTATATACAAGTGTTCTCAATCCTTATTTCTCTAGATGATAAACCAAAAGTTAGTTTCGATCAAAAATAACAAATAATACTAAGGAATAATTAAAAAAAAAAACATTTTTTGCATAGGATAAAGCAACTTTATTTTCTAAATATTATATATAGCATAAAATAAGTAAAGAAATATATTGGAAAGATTAATATGAACAACAACACGTGTTATTGCGAATATTCTAGAGTAAAACCTTATTTTCGTCTGTAATATAACAAATGATTTTTATGAAGATTAATGGATATACGCTGTTTCCACAGTGAAGAAATAAATTTTTAGGTTCAATAGAAATTTCATATTATGTAGAAATAAATGTCAATTTAATTGAAAAACAATAATATAAAAACTAAATGTATAATATGTATATTACATAATATATATTATTGTAAATGTTCAAGTCTGAAACCTTATTTATATATATATTCGCCAGCATTATTTTAGGAGGATTAACAAATAAATGCAATTATTTCGGTAGAAATAAAATCATTTTTATTATATTAAAAATTTAATATTTAAAAAAATTCTTTTTAAGGAAATACTCTGATAAATAAATGTATTATACTTTAATATTATTAAATGTAGTATAATATGATAAAAACTATAGAAAGATAAATAATAGTAGTAATTAATTAATTTTTTATTTCAAAATAAATAAATAAAATAAAATAAAACTATAAAAAATATTTAACTATAACATTTGCACATTTCATTTTAATAATAACATAAATATTTTCAAAAATTTTTCACATGTTTACTTAAACAATTTAAAATAAATAAAATTAATAGCTAAAATTATTTTATTTGTAAAATAGGGTCTATAACAACACTTATCTCCAAGTTCTATATTCTTGAATAAATAAATATATCATTAAAATATCTATTTTCAGAATTTATACAGGAATATATATATCAGTATAATGTTCATTATTATAAATATTCAAGTCTAAAACCATATTTACATGTATTCTTCCGAGAATATTTTTAGGATGGTTAACAAATAAATCCTATTTTTCTGAACAAATAAAATTTTTTTTTTTTTATTATATTAAAAATATAATATTAAAAATCAAATAGTTTATAGGAAATACTCTGAAAAATAAATGTATTCTTTAACTGTATAAATAGCTGAAATACATTATCTGAATAATGAAAATTCTAACATTTTACAATATCTCAATGATTCTTGTCCATAAAAATGATTCTAGCCAAAATATTTATTAATATAAATGGAATATCTTATCAAATATTTATATATATTGCTTTCTTTATAGTATTTCTTATTTAGTAGGATATATAATAAATATTCTTCTTCAATGGCACAAACAGCCCCATGGTGGGCCAAGGCCGTCTGCCTGTGACACATTCAGAAACATGAGACGTTTTCTTTTTACTGGATAGAAAAAATAACAAAAAAATCTATTTTTCAGAAGAAATAAATGTATTTTTATTAAATTAAAAAAATTAGTTTATAGGAAATACTCTGATAAATAAATTTATCCTTAACTGTATATATATCTAACATGCATTGTCTTAATAATGAAAAAACAAACATTTTTACACTATCACAATGAATTTTGCCCCTAAATGATATATATAGCTATATATGGTGCATTTTATCAAATAATTATATAAATTTATTTTTGAATTTATTTCATATTTGGCACGATACACTGGGTGATTATAATTAAAGTTCCACTTTCAACATGCTGTAAAAAATTGAACCACTTGTCACACTGAGTTCAAATTTGGCCTGATGACACTTGAAGAAGGGGGAAACGGTATGGCATCAAATATCGTTTCACCGATTTTCCCATCAATTTGGTATGACCTTCTCTTGGTGGATGCGCTTTCCACTAAAAGGGTCATAATTTTTAAATATGCTTTATCAGTGCTTTAAAATTTTCACAATTTATTATAATAATAGCATAAATGTTTTCTTAAATGAATTAAAAACATTAAAAAAAAAAATAAAGTTATTTTATATGTAAAACTCCCTATAACAACACTTATTTGAAAGATATATATTTGTGAATAAATAAATATACCATTGAAACATCTATGTTCAGAATATCTTCAGGATTTCCACGTTGTCAACAGCAACTGATTCCTCATACTCAACATACTTTCTTTGGAAGACGAATATACGAAGTAATGATACCGAGTCATCAACATTCCTCCAGAAAATCTGCATCTAGTTTGCATTTCGCTCTTCTAATTGAACGAGTTCACCCTGAACGTCTGAAATTTGCCAGGACGGATCATTCGACAGGCGACATTTACTTTTCACTTACTTTACGAAATTTAAATATTTGCGTTTCAAAATCTTATCATACACACTCAACAGTTTTCTTTAACGACCACAGCAGGAAAAATTTAACTTTCTTGTGCTTACTTGAATTAAGGATAGTAGAACCATAATAATAGTATAAAAATAATTCTTATAATTGTTGGAGTCTGCGGCAACAGCTCTGAGAATGCAACAACAGATTCTACACCAGAATGCGCTATTTCTATAATATTTGGAATGCGAATTCAATAAAAATATTAATTCAATTCAATATTTGGATTGAGAATATGTAATTCAACTGATAAACATCTTAACAATTACACCTGCCTTTTAAAAGTATTGGGTTGGCAAGGAAAATAGTTTTAGTTAATAATATTGTCAAATTTAACAGATTATTATTTGACATTGGTTTAATATTTTACCGTTTTGTTTGTTTTTTGTTAGAAACAAATCTCGCATGTTTAAAGAAATCATTTTTAAGATGTCAAAAATGTTAAAAACATTTAAAAAAAATAATTAATATTGTATCTGGATCTAATGTTACTACGCATCAGACAGTATCGAATTGGTTTGGCAAATTTCGTACAGGTAGATTTAACCTCAGATATGAGGCGCTGTTACCAGAATCAACGGTCAAAAATAACAAACTAAAAGTCACCATTTAGTACGACCCTCTCAGAGAGTATATGAATAATCGTTGAAATTTCGTGTTAGCAAACAAACAATATTGACACTCATTTAGCTCAAATCGATAAATTGAAAAAGTTGGATAAGTGGGTACCACATGAACTGAATGAAAAATAGAAACATTAGCTTTTGGAAGTTTGCTTGATGTTGTTTTTCTCGTCATAATTTTTTATTGAATTGTCATGTGTGATGAGAAATAGATCCAATATAAAACTCGCAATCATTCAGCACAATGGTTGGACAAGGATAAATTACCAAAACACCCTCAAAGCATAATGTTCATTAAATGAATTTATGGTGAGGTGTTTGATGTTCTGGAGCAAGTGTGATTCATTAGGATTTTTATAAAACTTGCTAAACGTTCACAAAAGAAATATATACTGTAACTAACTGGACAAAATGAAGTAAACACTTACATAAAAGTAGCATAGATTGGTCAACAGATAGACTTCTATCTCATTGCATAACACTATACCACACATTGCACAAATAAATGTGACAAAACTACAGGAATTGGAGTTGGGACGTCTTCATCA
The DNA here is from genome assembly GCA_021605095.1 of Caerostris extrusa. Taxonomy (NCBI): domain Eukaryota; kingdom Metazoa; phylum Arthropoda; class Arachnida; order Araneae; family Araneidae; genus Caerostris; species Caerostris extrusa. The sequence goes on from BPLR01017578.1 coordinate 27,603, forward strand.
TCATCCACACTCACCTTATCTAGCCCCCACTGTCTATCCCTTCTTCTTCAATTTGGACAACTTTTTTAATATGAAAAAAATTAAATTCCAACAGTGCTGTAAAAATGACTTTCAGGAATTATTTAACTCTCGTCAGCCAGGGTTTCCTATTACCTCCCTGAACCTGTGCTGGAATGGCAAAATTCCATAGACAATATGTGCTCATACTTTGATGAAGTAATTCCTTATATTTATATGTTTTCAACCAACTTTGTCTTTTTTTCTACATATTTCATACATCACGACCCGATAAAAAGAATTAAATTTAATAACAAAAAAAAAAATTAATCAAAAATTTGCCTAAATATAACATTGCGCAATAAAGAAAATAAATGTTACAAAATTGGCAATTGTTGAAAAAATATTTCACTCTACCCACTGAAAATAGAATTACACAAAGAAATATTAACGAAAGTCAGCTAATCCTAAAAGCATCTCCACGTTGTTTTCAAGATGAAAGAAAAAAAAAAAAAAACAATGTTTAGTTTTTTTTTTATCTTTACACTCCGTAGGTTTCTCTAGAAATATCATAGAATGGAAAATATTCAATGTTTGATCAGTTTTAATGCACGCAGACGAAAGGCAATCTTTAGGGAAGAATTCGAAAGAAACTTCAAGAAAACTTTAGATATAAGTCTGGAATGGATTTTGATGTGCTTCAATGCTTTTTGAATATTTGAATAAGGATTTCTGATATCTGAGTTGATGTTATTTGCTTGCAGCAAAATTTTTTGTTATCCTTATACTTCATTTTTTGATTATTTTTTAATAACACTAATATTTTTATGTCTTTTAAATACTCTGAAAATATAAAATGTGTTAATAAAAAGAAATAATATGAAGAAATATTTTTGGCATTAGCTATCTCAGTGTATATTTCACCTTCATTGGTTACTTTTGGCTTAAGGAACTTGTTTATTGAATTAATTATTTTTAATTTGAAGGTTTCTTCAAAGATAAAATAGATTTACGGTATTTATATTTATAAAAAAAAAAAAAAGAAAATAGTTGTCTAAACAAATATAATTTTCTTAGCACATAGCTCCATTAAAAGGTATAAAATATATAATTATACTTCCCTACTAAATCGCGCCCATAAAACATATTTAAAAGTGAACATCTTAATTATTTTTGGCAATTTTAACATGAGACTTTTTCTTATATATAAAATACGAAAAGATTAAATAAATTATTTAATTTTTTAATTTTTTTAAACAAAAAGTTTTAATCAATAAGGTTATGCAAAATTAAGCAAATCATAATATTAATTAGTCGTTCGACATTCATATCATTTTGCTCCATAAAATGTTAATCGATTTATTATGTATAATATAAAATTTATTTTATTTAATTTTATTTACAATTTCTAAAAGATAAAATTCATTTATAAAACCTTCTGCAGAAAACTCTTTATCTACGAATTCAAATACAGATCTTTGTAAATTTTATTTACTTTAAAATTATAATTTACATGTATAATTTGAATAAAATTTAATTAAATAAAAATAAATAAAATGTTAAATATACATTTATAAAACTAATAATTAATATATATATTTTTTTAATTAATAAAAATTCAGACAAGTAAATAAAATTTAATTGTAAATTTAAAAAAATAATAATTAATAAAAATTAAAAAAATAAATAAATATAACTTTAAATATATATTCAAATTATATATAATATTAAATAGCATCTCAAACATTTTAAGCCACGGCTGTAGTAACAACAGCTTTAAGTAATAAATAAATGTAAGAATGCAAGTTGATTCAATAAAAACTTATTTTAAAATTATTTTCAGTGAATTTTTTATCGTTAAATTACCCCTAAGAATACATTTTAAGTACTTAAAGAATTCTTGAAATTAGAAAACAAAATAGATTTTATAATAATTCAGAATAACTTATTGGAATAATGTACTAATCCTGTAAACATTGAAATCAAAAGTTCTGGTAATTTAATTTTAATTACTACAACCTAAAGTCATAAACAGTAATCATAAAAATCAATATTAATTGCGCGTAATCTCTGTTGAAATCGCATTAAGCTAATTCATTACAACTGTTACGAATGGGGCGTGGCACTGCTTATCATGCTGCTGGAAAAATGAATGGTTGCTTCCCCATTCCTTTGAAATAATAATTATAATATTAATAATAATTACAAACATATGTAAATACATTAGATTTAAAACTTTTATTTGTAGAAGAATTTATAGCTATTTTTATCCGTTTGTAATTTAATAAATGAAATTTAAATAAATAATCTGATGAATTAAATTAAGTGAATTAACTAAAATTAGGATTAAATATTGGTTGTTTCTTATCTCATTTGGTAGACATCAGCAACTAGAACAAGTCCAAGAACCCGTGTGGTCTCATGAAAAGATGGAAATTGCAGTTTCTAATTGTGATAGAACCTTTAAGTAGAGAAATGATTTGGCTAAATGACGTTGATTGTTTACGGAATAGGCCTATCAGCCCTACGCCCAACGCTCTAGTCATATTAGACCGATACATATGGCTTAAGATGCATTCCAAGCCACTACAAACATCCATGGCAATGCAGGGACTCGAGCACGAAGCATCTGGCCCCGAGGGCCAGAACGCTAATCACTCGGCCATCAGGACACCCCCTCCCTAATTAATTATACGTTTTTAGTATACTTGAGCGCATATTTTGCGGTGTAAAATAATTGGTGTTTAGAATACCATGGTTTGTTTTTAATTACTTAATTATTACTTATTATTAAATTATACATATTCCTATAAATTAAAACTTACGTTAAAAAAATCTATGTTATTTCCTCATTAAAAAATGATGGATTCACAGCATTATTCCTCTAGTATGTAAGCAAACAATGGTTATTAGGAAGAGATTCCGAAAATATTCTAAAAGCTATTACAAAGTGTTAATTACCAAGTTTTGGGTCTCTAATTAGCCATTTTGGATAAAAAAAAAGTAAATTCGTATTATCATTTGCTATCTAACAACAAGACTCTTTGCAGAAGTGTAAAATCCACCAATGTAAAAGCTTTGTTAGAGATAATTCTAGTAATTTTCTATTTTTTTTAATTATTATTTAAAATTTGTAACATGGTTGTTGTAATTAAAAATTTGGTTATAAAATTTTTAGATTCTCTTAAAAATTATATATTTTGAAACGATTTGAAATTGTTATATTAATTATAATAATTGTAATATATATAATATATAATAATAATTGTAATATTAATTATAATTACAAAGGTATGAAATAAGTTAGACTTAGTTAAATAGTAGACTTAGCTAAATAATAAATAAGTTAGACTAGATTTTTTTGAAGACGAATTTTACAACTATTTTTTTTTCTGTTTGTAATTTACAAATAAAATTTAAATAAATAATTAGAAGAATTAAATTAAGAGAAATTATTAAAATTAAAACTAAATAATTGCTATTTCTTGTCCCGCAATGTAGACAGCAATATATAGAACAAGTCCAAGAACCAATGTGGTCACATGGAAAGAGAAACTTCTATTGTGATGTAGAACCCGTATTTAGAAGTCTGACTTGCCTCCGTGATGCTGACATTTTACGGAGTAGGATTGTCAGCCCTACGCCCAATACTCTACAGTCATATTAGACTTCTGGCGTTTAAGCAAACAATGGTTATTACGAAGAGTTCGAAAATATTCAGAAAGCTATTACGAAGTGTTAATTACCACGTTTTGGGTCTCTAATTAGCAATTTTGGATAAAAAAATGTTTAAATTCGTATTTGCATTTGCTTTCTAACAAGTCTCTTAACAGAAGTACACAATTCAGAGATGTATAAGTTTTGTGGGTGGTGATTCGAATAATTTACAATTGTTCATTACTTAGAATTTGTAGCATGGCTGTTGTAATTAAAGATTTGGTTATAAGTTTTGATAATCTCCTTAAAATTATCTATTTTGAAACAATTCCAAAATAATAATACAAATTATAGTAATTACAAACATCTGTAAATAAGTTAGAATTTTTATTTGTAGACGAACTTATAATTATTTTTATCTGTTTGTAATTTACAAATATTTTTCTTTCTAATGCAGCTGGTAAACACTTAGACAGCTTGGTCTTGGATGCCTTAAGGCAAGCGCTCCACAGATGTTACTCACTTTGCATTACGCAGGGGCGCGTGTAAGTTGAAGATAAGCCACGGACACCGAGTCACAATGCCTCCGCAACGCTCTACGATCATATCGCACCGGGACCTACGGTTTAAAGTGGATCCCGAACCACTACAAACATCCATGGCACCGCCGGGACTCGAAACCGAAACCTGTTGTACCGAGCGACAGAGCGCTAGCCACTCGGCCATTCCGGCCCTCTAATTTACAAATATAATTTAAATAAAAAATAGAAGATTTAAATAAAGAGAATTAATTAAAATTAGAAAATAAGTGTAAGTTTTTAATATACTACCTTAATTGCCTGTTGAGGTTTTAAAGGCATTAGCTCTACTCGACTGCAAAAAAGTATAACAGAATTCTTCAACATATTAGGTTAAAAATCTCATTACTGTACTAATCGTGGAAAACTCGTAAAATTTTGAGCTTCCAAATTAATGAAAATTTTAAGTAACCATTATATTAATTGTAATCGTAGAACAACAAAATCAAAGTGTAGACGTGTATACCTTTAATTACTACACGTTTTTGTTTCAGATATGAATATTTTCCATTTTTAAGGTCAACGTATGAAATAAAAATGCAATACAATTTTTTTTTAATAAAGAATTTATCTAATACAAATGTAGAAATGAAAATATAATGTAATAGCTTGCTTTTAAAAAATATTTCAAGAAATGAATTTGTCCAATTATCCACTTTTAAATGCTCCAAAATTCTTTTAATCAGCATTGTGACAGAAACTAATTGCAAATTTATTTATCAAAGAACCCATTTTTGTATAAGAAAATTATAACTGTCCCTCAACCCTATCTCATATTAATACACTTTCACCCACAAACACCACTTCGCCCTCCATAATGAAAATCGTTTGCTAACAATTTCAAAGTGTGTTCCCAAAGGCACGGGCTTCACCCCTTGTTCGACAATCGCAGAGGACTCTCTGTAGGGTGTCTTTGGAAGGTGTTCGGGGTTTTGCAACAGACGATAAATAACAACTGTAGAAAATAAATTATAATTAGTTGGCTTGCTTTAAAAAAAATATTATAAAAAATGCAACGAAAAATTTTCATTATTTAAATTAACACAAATATCACATTTTTCAATGCTTCACAATTCGTTTAATTAACATGGTGATAAAAGTTCATTGTAAATTATTTATAAGATAACCCTTTTTTTCAGAAGCAAATTAAACCCTTCTCTCACCGTACCTCTTATTATTACGCTTTCAGCCACAAACACCACTTCACCCTCCATAGTGAAAATCGTTCGCTAACAATTTCAAAAGTGTGTTCCCAAAGGCACGGGCTTCACCCCTTGTTCGAACAATCGCAGACGACTCTCTGCAGGGGTGTCTTTGGAAGGTGTTCGAGGTTTTGCAACAGACGATATTCAGCGGCTTATTGTCAACACCATCTGACGGCGATATCTTGAAAGATGCGACATCTTTCGGCTGTTTAGGGAGATCGGCGGGGGTGTTTAGAAGCACAAGGCGGGTGTTCTTTTTATTCGAGAGAATGGAAACGGCGTGTTTTGGATGCACGATATGGAAGTCATTCTTATGGGGGATGGAGGTTATTATTGTCATTTCGGTTAACACGGTGAGGAATAAGCTTTTGTAAGCAGAGGATTCGTCCATGTTGAGAAAATGAGGAAATAATCATAATGCGCCAGCAACAAATATTTAGGATATAAAAAAAAAACATAAATCTTGTTTAATGTTTAGCATTGGAAATATACTTAACATTTCATTAAAATGCTTAATACTAGAACATATAAACTGGCATTGACCTGCTTGAGAAAATAAAACTTGTCAACTCTTTAATGTCAAAAATATTAATCGGTAAGTTTTATGACAAAGTCGTAAGATCTTTTCTTTCAATGCTGACATAGATGTAAGTAAATGTAAATGAAATATAAATATGCAGATTGTGGTGTGGAGTTGGGCAGCCAGATTGTAACTGGGGGAATTGGGTTCAGATACTTGAGGCAAATGTTTGCGAACTCACAGATTTCTGTGCACAAGCTCAAACACCACACTTATACAATTACAGACGTACAATATTTAACACATTCCAAGACACATAATTATAGATTCGTGGAAGGACTCTATCTCTAAGCCGAAACCCCGATACTTGACTTCGTGCTGAATGCTCGAAAATACTTCCTCTCAGGGGGAGAGTTTTTAGGCCAACTAATGCGCAATGTTTAAAGCTAAATGTATTTCCTCTTGGGGTGAGATATCTAAATGTTTTTCCGCATCGTTGCCCTGTATTTTCTCTCAGGTGAGAGGCTCGACTCCTACTGACGATTTCTCCTTAACACCAAAACGCACTTGTCAGTGTGTAGGAAGAAGCACAGTTAAGTAGACTTCTTTTCTCGGTAATTCATTTAAAATTGATATTTTTATGCAATATTTATATATATATATATATATATATAAATATTGCATAAAAATATCAATTTTAAATTATATATATATATATATATATATATATATATATATCGATAGATATTTTCCGCAAGCAATACAAATGAAATAAAAAAATACATACGAAAAACAACTAAAAATACGGATAATTTGAGAACAATAACATGTGTCTTATTAATAAAAAAATAATAAAACATGTCCGGTGTATAAAACATGCCCGGTGTATAAAACATGTCCGGTGTAAAACATGTCCGGTATATACCATGATACTCGCGCCTGATTGCTGATTGGCTAGCACTCTGGTGTTTGGTACTTCAGTCTTTAGGTTAGAATCCTGACAATAACATAGATGTTTGTTAGTGGTTCGGAATCAAGTTAAGCTGTAAGTCCCCATCTAATTACCCTAAAGTGTGCACAAAATGACCGTAGAGCGACAATAAACTGAAATTGTAGACGTGTATAGTTTTTTTTTTTTGTGTATATATAATTGTTTCAGATATAAGTATTGCCCTCTTTGAGGGTAAGAAAATAAAATATGATTAATGACTTGATATTAAAGAAATACTACAAGAAATGTAACGGAAATTTTTCGTCATATAAATTAACACAAATATCACATGCTTAAAAATTCAAATTAAATTATCAATTAGCATGGTGACAAAAGCTCGTCGTAAATTTATTTATCAAAGAATCCTATTACAGAAGAAAATTAAAACTTTCCCTAAACTTATCATTATTACTCCACAAACAAACACCACTACATCCTCCATAGTGAAAATCGTTGCGTGAAAAACCTGCATTGTCCTGCTTAAATAAATAAGACTCAACTCTTCTATATTAAAGATGTTAGTTGTTAAGTTTTATGCCTTTGGCATAAGCTCATTTTTTTTCAATGCTAACATAGATGCAAATAAAATATATTTGAATGTGACTAATGAATCAATAGGTTGTCTGTTTTGTCTTTTTCTTCTAGCGGCGTGCTGGACAATTGCCTATCGTTTTTTTTTTTACCCCCTGCAAGTTCGAATCCTGCTAATGACATGAATGTTTGTGAGTTGTTCAGAATCCAATTTAAGCTGTAGATCAGTTCTAATTAGACTAAAAAGAGGGCACAAAATGACCGTAGTGTGACAAACTAAAATTGTGGACATGCATATTCATAATTATGGCTTGTTCTTGTTTCAGATATGAATATTTCCTTTTTCAAAAACAATGTATAAAATAAAAATGAGATTTTTTTTTAATAAAAAATTTATTTAAAACAACTGTAGAAAATAAATTATAATTAGTTGACTTGCTTTAAAAAAAATATTATAAAAATGCAACGAAAAATTTTCATTATTTAAATTAACACAAATATCACATTTTTCAATGCTTCACAATTCGTTTAATTAACATGGTGATAAAAGTTCATTGTAAACTATTTATCAGATAACCCTTTTTTTTTCAGAGAGCAAATTAAACCCTTCTCTCACCGTACCTCATATTATTACGCTTTCACCAACAAACTCCACTGCACCCTCCATAGTGAAAATCGTTCGCTAACAATTTCAAAAGTATGTTCCCAAAGGCACGGACTTCACCCCTTGTTCGACAATCGCAGACGACTCTCTGCAGGGTGTCTTTGGAAGGTGTTCCAGGTTTTGCAACAGAGATATTCAGCGGCTCATTGTCAGCACCATCTGGCGGCGGCGATATCTTGAAAGATGCGAGATCTTTTAGCTGCTTTGGGAGATCGGCGGGGGTGTTTAGAAGCCCAAAGCGGGTGTTCTTTTTATTCCAAAGAAAGGAAACGGCGTGGTTTGGACGCATGAGATGAAAGTCATTCTTATGGGGGATGGAGGTTATTATTGTTATTTCGGTTAACACGGCTAGGAATAGGCTTTTGTAAGCTTAGAATTCTTTCATGTTAAATAAATGACGAAGATATCATAATAGGCCATCAATAAATACTTGGGGGAATTAGAACATAAATCTTGCTTAATGTTTAGAATTTGAAAATTAATTTATTTTTCAGTGAAATGTTCTAACAGACTAGCACATATAAACAGTTCTAAGTAAGACTTACAAATCTTTTACATTAACGAGATTAGTAAGTAATTTTTGTAAGTAAAACTTAATCTGCCTTTTTTTTTCAATGATAACATAGATGCCAATAAAATGTAGTTTAATGTGACTAATGGATTAATAGTTCTTCTTTTTATCTTCTGCTAGCGACCTGACGGCTAATTGCCTAGCGCTCTGGCCTTTGGTACCGCAAGCACCAGGTTCAAATCCTGGGGTTGGCAGGGATGTTTGTCAGAGGTTTGTAATCCACGTTAAACTGTAGTTCCTAGTCTTTTTGGCCCTCGTGTGCCCAAAATAACTGTTGAGCGACAAACCAAACCAATCTTTTTATTTTGCCTATGGTGGACCAAGGTCTTCCCGAGAACTTTCTACCATTCCTATCTCTGCTTTGCGACAGTGTTCCAGTTAGTTACGCTTAAGACTTTAATATCTGACTCCATACAAATGGTATATCTCTACTTGGGACAACCAGTAATTCATTTTCCAAAAGGTGTATAGTTGGATAGTTTTAAAGTTGGTAAACGAGGATTGGTCATTTGGTAGATGTGATACAGACCTCATACGCCCTATTTTGATCAATTTAATGATGTCTACTTCCTTAAATAACCTATATAATTCAATTATGTCGTAAAGATTATTATTTTATTGTTATTATGTCGTATCATATAATTATTTCATACATTCTAAAATGTTTGAATTCAATTGCAAGATTTTTGAAATTTACAAATCAATTACAAACATAAATTTATGTAAACCTAATTTATACAACCATAATTCTTTGTTTTTCTGTCGTTTGCATAAAAGTATATTTTTTTCTACTTTTAAATCAATTCAATCCTGTCAATTTTAAGTTGATCTTGTGATTTGTTTTTAGACTTAATAAAAGGAATTCGTATAGATAATTGTACGGTTTCGAATTCTAACTGCGTGTAAGATGTTATCAAGGATATCCATAAAATGAAGACGTCTTTTTTAGAACATCTCATTTTTCTTCAGTTAAGAAAAATTAGATGTTCTAAAGGAAAGACGTGTAGTCACGTTAAGAAAGGTCTTCCTTTTCTAAATTTACCCATATAGCTATCAAATTTTGAACATTAAAGGGAGGATTCCTTGAATTGAATTACGTATATCTAAAGAAATTGACAATTTACTTCGGATTGCATTATGGACGGTTTATTTGGGGATAAATGAATCCAGGAATAAAATCAGTCATTTTTAGTTTTGAAAAGGAGGCGAGCCATTTCAAACATGCATGGCACCACCAGGACTCGAAACTTAAAATAGTGTCGCCGACCACCAGAGCGTTAGTCCTCAGACATCAGTTCTTAAAATATTCCATTTTTGCAAAACCTTAACCTAATATTTTAATAACTTTAAAATATTTACCTTATCGTCAATTAAGCGGTAAATATATTTTATTTTACATATATTAAAATATAATAAAATAATGTCAACGATGAAAATTTATCAACCAAAACGATTAACTGGGTAATTTCTTAAGGAATAGGAATCCAATAGCTATTTTTTTTCCAGTTGATTTAGGATTGGTACTATTCCTGCGAATTTTGTAATTTGGATATATATATTGTACCCGAGTAAAGCCGGGCAAACATACCCAAACACTAAGAAATATATACATAATAGAAAAATAGGTATAATAGGTATAAAAATAGGTAGAAAAACATATATATATATGTTTTTATTATTCATTTTGTTTAAAAATTAATATAACCGTAAACAATGTTAAAATGGACGTAACGAAAAATTAAATTTTAAAAAAATTTATCAACAGATAAATCTAATGCATTATATCTAGAAAAAAAAAATTCTTATACGATTTTGTATTTACACGGAAAATTCATTGATTAAATTCTCAAAATTATGTAGCTTATTATATAATTTTACATTAAATACAATTTCATTTTTGAAACTAAAATATCAGTTTTTATTAAAACTGGGTAATTTAAACTGAGTATATATAAAAAAAAATATATTAACCAAGTTAATATATTTTTTATTAAAACTCAGTTATTTTTTAAAAAAATGAAAAATATATAAAAACCGAGTTATAAAATGTACAATTAATTTTTTTTTGAAAAGTAGTTTTAAAAAACCAAGTTCAAATATATAAAAGTGAGTTATACTGAAAAACTGTGTTATTTTTTTTTTAAAATGTAAAAATCTTTTCATCACATATAAATATATTATATATGTATCAATATTAATATTACGTACACAATCTTTGAATTTCTTTAATATCAGTAACATAATATAGCATTGGCATTGACTAAAATTTATTTAACGTAATTTCTATATGCAAATGAGAACTATTCATTTTTATTATAAGATTTGTATTGACAAGTTTTCTAGACAATTTAAATCTATAGCGATGCTATACATACACTCAAGAGCCAAAACATTATGACCACCCCTACATTTTGCAATGAACTCGCCTTGATGACGTGGAAGGCATGTGATCAGTGGAATTGGTATTTAACTCGTATTAAGTGGTCGTATTAATCCATGCCAAGGCAGGTTGAAGCTGTGTTGCGCGCCAAAGGTGGGCCAACTCGTTATTGACAGGTGGTCATAATGTTTTGGCTCTTGAGTGTATATCGTATATGATAAAATTGCATTATGCCATATATATATATATATATATATATATACATAGAAAATATATATATATATATATATATGATTTTATATATGATTTTCTGCTACTTTTATATCTATGCACATATTATTAAAATAAATTGTTAGGTGTACAAAAAGCTGAATATGAAAAAAAAAAATTATTTTTAATGTTTTATATTATTTTTTTTTAAAAATCCACTTAAAACACTATTTATTAAAGAAAATGTTCCATTACATCATATAACATGAAAATTTATTTTATTTTGCAATATAGTATGGAGGATGGCATTTTAATAATTTATTCATATTATGAAAATGTGAAATGAAATCAAATAATCATTTATTATATTTTTATTTATTCTAATGCCGCTGGAAAATAGACCGTGATCCTTTATGCCATAAGGGCTGCACCGATGTTACTCACTTTGCATTACCCAGGGGCGCGTGTAACTTGAAGATAAGCCATGGACGCGGAGTAACAAAGCCCCCGCAACGCTCTACGATCCTATTGGGACCGGGACCTACGACTTAAAGTGGATTCGAACCACTACGCCGGGATTTTTTGAACCCGATACCTGTGGTACCGAAAGCCAGAGCGCTAGCCATTCGGCCATCAGGCCAATTCATTTATTATTTATTCATACCTGTCCTACAGCATCCTTTAATATTTTAGACACAATAAATGTCAGTTATTAAATAACGCCAGTTATTAAAATAAAAACAACAACGATATAACACGACATATTATGCATTTCACTTCATGAAAACTTCCATCACATCCATCCATCAATCCAAAAAAAAGGCTATTCCAAAATAGCTACCTTAACAAGAACCCTTACGATGTCGGATGAAATACTTTCTTTCATCGCAATGAAAATCTCCGAGCAGACTACACCTAATTGCCCAAAAACTCACACAAAAAGAATATCACTGCTGCCAGATCTCTCATAATAATAATAAAAAAAAAATCGTCGAACCAACAAGCGAGTTTAGTGGTTATAGTCCTGCTTTTCCTTTACAAGTCGTTAGCCAAACTGCATGAAGAGTTGAGTTGCATGCTGGTAATGAAGACTTTAAAGGGTAATTAAAGTGCATTCCGAGTTCTCATCGTCTTATTCAATTACGGGACGATATTAAATGACCGAGTTTTAAAGTTTCGACTCCGGTGGCAGCACTGGTAAAAATCGTTTGGGTATTTTTTTAATGGAAGGCAATTAAAATATGAGAGAAGAGCTTTCTACGAATGGCTTTTCTGTTCTATTGCAGTGCATGTATGTTTAGAACTGTTCATATTTGGATTCAGAGATAGAATGTGAAATGATGATACGATTTGTTTAAAAAGATATAATAAGAAAAAATTTTAAGATAATTTATACATTATATCTAAAAGAAGGCATTTAAAGAAGCACTTTTCTTTCTAAAAGGAATTTTAATAACAGTCACGAATTATAATATATATAATGTGAAAGATGTCACATTTATCAAATAAAAAAAAAAAAAATGTTGAGTTTATTACTATTACTTTACTACGAGAAATATATTTATGTTATAAAACACAAATGTAATGTTTTTTTTTTCTGGAAAACACTTAGACAATTATCTTAGAGGCCTTAAGGCAAGCGCTGCTCCAACGTTACTCATTTAGCACTATCCAGGAGGTGCGTGTAACTTGAAGATAATCTACGGACGCGGAGTAACAATACTACGAATCGCTCTACGATTACGTTACACCGGGACCTACGGTTTAAAGTGGATTCCGAAAAACTACAAACATCCATGGCACGGCCCTGACTCGAACCCGAAATCTGTGGTACCGAGCATCAGAGCACTAGCCACCCGGCATTCAGGCCCATAAATACACTATATATCTATCAATATCTAAATCAGATGCAAAAATATTGAATTGTCCTTAAATCCTATTTTTTTTCCTATTAAAACATTATTTTATAAAAGAAAATGCGTTTTTTATATAATAAAACATTAAGATTTATTTTATTTCGTAATATTGAATGGTAAACGCCATTTTATTAATTTATTCAGATTATGAAAATGTGATGCAGAAGTAAATAATCATTTATTATACTAATGTGCGTAATTTACTTTTTCAAATAATAAAATTTACAACATCATTTACTATTTTATGGCATAAAAACAGCTAGTTATTAAATAAATCCTCCAAAAAAAATTACACAACATATTATGCTTTTCAGTTTAAACCTATTCATTTCACTTCATCAAAACTTCCATCACATAAAAGAAGAAAAAAAAATGGCTATTCCAAAATAGCTGCCTTAACAACAACCTTTACGATGTCTGATGAAATACTTTCTTTCATCGCAATGAAAATCTCCGAGCAGACTACACCCTAATTGCCCAAAAACTCACACAAAAAGAATATCACTGCTGCCAGGTCTCTCATAATAATAATAAAGAAAAAAAATCGTCGAACCAACAAGCGAGTTTAGTGGTTATAGTCCTACTTTTCCTTTACAAGTCGTTAGCCAAACTGCATGAAGTGTTGAGTTGCATGCTGGTAATGAAGACTTTAAAGGTAATTAAAGTGCATGCCGAGCTCTCATCGTCCGATTCAATTACGGAACGATATTAAATGACCAAGTTTTAAAGTTTCGACACCCGGTGGCAGCACTGGTAAAAATCGTTTGTGTATTTTTGTAATGGAGGGTAATTAAAATATGAGAGAAGATCTTTCTGCGAATGGCTTTTCTGTTTTGATTTACAGAAAAAAGTTTTTGAAGTGTGTGTATATTTAGACTGATTCAAAGATAGAATGCGAAATGATGATATAAAAATAATGGTTTATAAAGATATACTAAAAATAATTTACGAGAGAATTTGATGTAAAATTGTATTTTCTTTTAAAGTAACCATTTAAAATTAAGAAATTTTTATAAAATAGCCAACAATAAATTATTTAATATGGAAGATAGTTATATGTCACAATTGTCAAATTAACAATAAAAAACATTGAGTTTATAACCATTACCTTTCAGTAATACATTTCTACTATCTGTCCCTCTAATATTAGTTTTGAAAAGCCAACATTCCATAATAACGAAAAATATATATTTAGTTATCTTTACTTCTATTATTACAGCTAAATAGGTTTTATTTTCTTCTTAAATAGCGCTACAGCAATGTTGGGCTAAGACCTTCTGCCTACTGGCAGATTAAAGAGCATGGGATGTTTTTTTTTTCTTTTTTATGGTGTCCTACAGCCAACAGTCGTTTTAGATAAAAACCTACTGTTGAAAATGGATTATGAATCACTACAAACAACCTTAGCACCGTCGAGACATGAACCCGAAATCTGGGGTACCGAGAAGCAGAATGTTAGGCACTCGGCCATCAGGCCTAAGATTTATTTTAAACTTTTCGAATGCCGAAAATACTGATTCAAGTTCTTTAAAAATTTGTAATATTCCCTAAATTTACTTTTTAATAGACTTTGATATATATATATAGATATATATATATATATATATAAATAACACTACAAGACAGTAATTTTTTTAAGTGCATAACTGTAAATAATGCAGATAACTGTAGTTGTTTCTTATGTAGTTTGCTAAGCTAAAGTCGAATCTAAGGAATATAAGCAAGACCAAGATGACCATTTAATATCCCAACCTCCCTTCATATAGTAATCCAACACAAATAGGTGATTGAAACAATTCCTTGACCCCACATAGTTGCTGTGGGTTGTCTTGGGTAACACAACTTAATGGTTAACTTAACTAAAAGTAGCGACATAGTTATACCATTTAAAATTAAAATACTATGAAAGGAACCAAAGAACCATTCCACAGACTGTTATTTTTACATTACAAAAATTGCTAGTGTGATAAGCAAGACCAAGATGACCATTAAATATCCCAACCTCCCTTCATATAGTAATCCTGCACATCACATAGATAGGCTTACAATCCCAGCACGAGCTAAAAATTGGAGTTCACATTCAAAAATTCTGGCGTTAAAGATTTAAAATTAAATCTAGAAACATATGAAATTGAAGATCAGATTTTGATGGAATAAAATCAATAGAATCAATCAGTCTAAACGGAATCACTTGAAATGAACGGATCTGAACTGAACGGTATTGAATTGAAATTAAACTGATCTAAACTTGATAGACAATCTTCCAGAATTGTATACTTCAATATTAAAGGGTTTTACTCATGTTGAGGAAACTACAATCTCATCAACAAGACGTCCGACGCTTGTTCTCCGCAGAAGGCAATTTAGTGTATTGAATTGATCTTGGTTCATTACTGAGTACATTTGGAGACCCACATGATACTAAAAGAATGGAAGATGTTTATAGATTCCTCATAATTCAGTTTAAAGCTGTGCTTCTTCATGTTGGGAATGAGAAACTTCGATTCCTCTGGCCTATGTAGCCGATATGAAAGAGATATATAGTATGGCAATATGAATAATTGATTATCAAAGAAATAACACCAACTACAAGATTGTAATATATCCTACCATATAAAAATTATCTCACTTTTGATAGAGCTCCAACCAAGAATATGCTGCTGTTGTTTCTTATCCCACTTGGTCGACAGCAATATCTAGACCAAGTGCAATTTCAATTTTGAACCCGTTCCAGGATAATCAAAATTCTTATACCGACGAGTCATGATAAAGGATAAAAAATGGAGCTTCTTTTTGTCCTTGATATTGCGGCATAAAGTCTTGGGGCACCCACAGTCAGACATTGACTTTGCTTTTGCCCTATTATACCCCGGCAATGGGTATCCATTTTAGACGCCTATTACGACCTGCATGGGTATAGGTCTATTCTAACCTGGACCCCCATGTGTTAAGAATATACTAAATGTTGTTGTTTTCTATGAGGTTGGGATAGAAAAGATCACAAAAATAAATTTGTCAATAAGCAATATCTTAAAAAAGAAATCTCATGCCTGGATAAAATAGCGTGATTCCTCCACCATTTGTAAATCCTGAACATGTATAGCTTCATCCCTTTGCAAGTTAAACTCGGATCAGTAAAAACATTGTTAAGACGATGGATAAAAAGTAATCCAGGTTTCATGTCCTTAACGAGAAAATTTCCTAGTATCAGAGAGGCTAAAAATAAAAGAGAATGCATTTGTGAACCTACAAATAAGGGAGCTTATAAAGAAACTTGAATTTGAGGAAAGTTTGAATAGGGTTGACAAAGTTGCGTGGAAGTCTCTTAAACAAAAATCGTAACTGAATTTCTTCGCAATAAAAAAATCTGAGAACTAAAGTTTCGGAACTCTTTTGAAACTATAAACCTCTAGGATGTAACTAGTCCCTAAAAATATATTTTGTGAACTTCTTTCCAGAAATTCAAGACACTATTAACGACGAATACTGTGAGCAATTCGACCAAAGTATTTCAACAACGACATTGGAAAAAAATAAATAAATAAAATAAAATCAAAATTATCAATGAAAATGGAATCCAAATAATTTTCCAGTCTATTCTCGAAACTAAAAGATGTTTCTGAAACAAAATACAGCAAAAAATCGTGAAATAATATTTTTAATTAGACTAATACGTGTAAGTAAATTAAATAAAACTGCCCTGTGAGAGTCCGGGCTAGAATAGCCTCACTGTAGCCAATGCACGACTTAAAGGCGACTAAATTGTGTGCCCAGAACTAGGGGCATTACCGGGTGGGGTAGATACAGACTTTCACCCATTTCGGTGACCGATATCTTTGTTGCAGCATGGACAAAAAGAAGCTGTATATTTTACCCTTTAGCATGACTCGTCAAAGGTTTGGTTTGTCACTCTGCTCTCATTTTTGTCCACACTTTGGGCTAGTTAGACGACCTACAGCTTAACGTGAATTCCGAGCCAGTAACAAACATGCCATGCCGCCGCCAGGATTCTAACATGAAGCCTGGCTAAAAGCTCATCAACGGGGTCATGGACTTGGTCAGATGCTGTTATCGACCAAGTGGTATTCAAAGATTTCACCCGACCTGCCGAGGCTTACGGAAAACTGCATGACCAGACGCGCAGACAGAACCAACTCAGGGCTACCAGAGTTCCGCCTTTATCCGGCTCCACGGATAGGGTGATATGTAATAAAAGTACAACACCCCCACCGCCTTTGGCTGCCCTCAACTGGGCTTATTTTACTCAATACATCAACGTCCACGTTATAGAGCGTGTTCGAAAACACCCACGGAGATGTATGGATCTCTTGGCCGTCTTAAGTGACGTTACCAGGGGGCACCACGGGGAGGTGGATCCAAGTTCGCCCCCAGACCAAGTGGTATAAGAAACAAAAGCAGCAAACAATTAAAACTAATCACTTTACAACAGTATGAACTTTATAATTTTATATTTTTAAAAAAAAAAAAACAGTTAACGCAAAATATTCCATATCAAGCCATTCTAACTAATTTATGAATCAGATTTAAAATTTTGTTGGTTTTGTGGAACAGGTGGATGATTTCTTATGCCTGTTAATACCACAGAAAATTTGCAAAAAATTTTATTGTAATAACTAATATATATATATATAATTATATATATATATTTCAAAAGATTATCATTCATTTTGCGAACTTATGTTTGCAAAATGCATTGGTACAAAAGTTATATTTAGCTGTAAAAATTTCAAACTTGCTTCAGAAGAAATGAATAAAGGATATGAGTTTATTTTCCGAATAATAAAAAAATAATATTATATAATTTGTAGACACATAAACGACGGTTAGATAATGTTATCAATTGCAAAAAAAAAAAAAAATAAATAAATAAATAATAGTATGAAAAATACATATATACGTCAAAAAGCATTTTAAATATTTACTTCCCATTACACGCAGGAATATAAACTTGTGTTTCCAATAAAATATGAATTTTAAAGAAATTTCCCAGGAAAGAACTTTCAAAGCTCACATTTATTTAAAAAGATATAAAGATCACAAAAAGAATAGTTTTGAAAAATTTTGTAAGCAAATGAAATTCTAGTACAATATATTGAAAACATGCCAATCTGACGATAAATAATGAAAGAGTAAGAAAAAGAATTACATCACATCACATCACAAAATACCTTATTTGAAATATAACAGAAGAACTACTAGTATCGGAATGATTATGAATTATTTTGAGTGAAGAAGTTGCAAAGTTTGTTTCCTTGTAACTGAACTGTAGCGTAAAAAAAAATCAATAAATAAACAACTAAAATTTTTTTAACATACTTTACAAAGCATCAAAAATTATATTATGCTGACAAAACTGAACGTTAAATAATTTATTTTGAAGTTTTCTTATATTTAACCTTCTTCAAAAAGGTTTTCCAATGAGTTGTTTTCCATTTTCTTTTTACAGTACATGGAAATAGAACCTAAACGTTGCACATGGATAAAATTAAATTTATAAAAAAATTCCACCAATCTGGTAAACTGCATGAAGTCAGGTGAATAGGATTGCAAATAAGATATCGAATTGAATTCATTTACAATAATATCTATAACGCCATACAAATGCTCAAGTTAGACATTCTATATTTTTATAATTTATTTACGCCTAACAATAAATGGAATTTGTCAAGGTTTTCTGAAGAAAGGATGCTGTATCAGGTTGCATCTTTATTTAAATAGTACTTCACAAAATGGTTGATTTATTTTGTCGGTTTGGTAATGCATTTCACCAACACCGGACTTACACTCAAGAGTCAAAACATTATGCCTACCCCTACATTTTGAAATGAACTCGCCTGGATGACGTGGAAGGCACGTGATCAGGTGGACGTGGTATTTAACTGCTGCTAGAGAGTCTGAAGAATCATTCTTTCACTTACTTCTCTGTGTGATGTGAAAGGCTGCGGATATAAGCGACTTTGATAGAGTATTTCCGAAACTGCACGACTCGTGGGTTGTTCACGATCTACAGTTGTTAGTACTTATGCAAAGTGGATGAATGAGTGAAACCAGCAGTAGACGACATGGTGTTGGACGTCCACATACTATCAAAGAAAAGGTCGTCGGAGGCAAAACCAGAGATAGACAGGGGCTCAGCTGACAGCCCAATACAATGCAAGGCCAAGTAAAATAGTATCGGAGCACACTGTTCAGTGGACACTGTTGGATATGGGGCTACGCAGCAAACGTCCCACTCGTGTGCCTTTGCTGACCAAGCGTTATCGCCAACTGCTCCTGCGCTGGGCCCAGGAACATCGTGACTGGTCCATGGATCAGTGAGAGAGTTGCCTGGTCAGATGAATCACGGTTTGTCATTCATCACGCCGATGGCCGTGTCAGGATACACCGTCTTCCAGGCGAACAGTTGCTCTCTCAATGTACAGTAGGTCCTACACAGGCCGGTGGTGGCGGTATTATGCTTTGGGGGACATTCTATTGGGCGTCTCTGGGACCCGTGGTTGTGATAGAGCAGACCGTGAATGCTACAGGATATCTGAACATCATTGCGGACCAGTTGCACCCATACATGCCCATCTACTGCTGTTTTTCCAGCTGGAAATTGAATGTTCCAACAGGACAACGCCCCTTGTCACAAGGCTAAATTTTTGTTGGAGTGGTTCCAGGAACATGATGCTGAATTCCAGTTAATGTTCTGGACGCCTAACTCACCGGATCGCAATTCGATAGAACACATTTGGGATGTCCTGGGACGGCAGCTCAGAGTTCAAAGACCACCAATTCCCAATATCTCGAATTTGCGTGACAGTTGCTTAAACATCTGGTACGATCTGTCTCCGGCCATCTACCAAGGACTTTTGGCATCCATGCCAAGGCGGGTTGAAGCTGTGTTGCGCGCCAAAGGTGGGCCAACTCGCTATTGACAGGTGGTCATAATGTTTTGGCTCTTGAGTGTAGATCTTTGATGCTTTTTAGGTTTCGCTCACATGTAACAAGGAAGTTGATGAATGCCTTTTAAGAATATTGTCTTGCAAGTAATACACTGATATATATATGACAGTCTGCCATTTGCTAACCTCTAGAATAAGTAGTCTTTTTCAAGTAAAAACCAGATAATGAATGTAATTAACAATTTATTACCTCCATTATTTCCCGAAATAGCTGGGTACGAAAGGCGGCTATGTAGCTTTACAAAATAGCTGAAATACAATACTTAAGGGTAAATAAACATGCAAAATAAAGAAAGAAATTATTTATATATATCAAATCTTTTTAGATTTAGTCAACAAATATTTCAGCGTATTATTTTAATACATATATTTAAACGATTTTTGTCTTGACCAATTGGTTTACTTAAATCATAATTAGCTAAACCCGTGACTTCAAAACTAGTGTTTTTCTAATTCAGTTTTATTTTTTAAAGAATATTACCAATTCGCTCCACCATTGAGATTTAAAGACCCATTTTGACTATCGCAAATAGAGTTGTCCGCTGAGAGAATAATCTTAAGATAAACTGTCGTCATTAGATGAGAATCTGTGAAAAACTATCTTTTACAGATTTATAATACAGAATTTAGAATGAGTCATTTGAAACTTCAAATTACAAATCTCCTTTCTAACGAATCATGATATATACATTCAAATGATAATCATATCTTTTATGTAAGCAATCTTTTACATTTTAAAATTCTCTTAGTATTTAAATAGTCATTTATATTCCAATTAATTTATATTCTTTATTAGTATTGCATGTGCATTTAATTAAATACATCATGTGAACATATACATTTCAGTTTGTTTCACTATAATATGAACATAGTATTTAAGAACCTATATAGTAGTTCCCATTACAGAATAATTGTTAATAATTTTCACATACAAGCTACAAAACACAGTTAGCCATGATATCACATTAGTCAATTTTAATTACTGAAGTCAATCCACTAAACATAAGTTAGTCATGATGTCACAATACACAAGTTTAACTTCACCAGCCAATCCACGAAACATAATTTAGTCATGATGTCACAACAGACCAGTTATAGTTTCCGCAGCTAAGCTACAAAACATAAGTTAGCCATGGTATCACAATAACCATGTCTAGTTCTAACAGCCAATTCATGGCATAAATTAGTCATCTTTTAAGAATAGCCAAGTTTAGATTCTGCAACCAGTTCACAAAACATAAGTTAGTAATGGTATCGCAATAACCAAATTTATTTTCCGTTGCCAATCCACAAAATATAAATTAGCCGTGATATCACAATAGACAAGTTTAAGTTTCACAGCCAATTCACAAAGTATAAGTTAGCCAGGGTTTCACAAGAATAATTAGTCAGGTTCAATATCCTCAGAGAAGCAGAAAGTATATAGGTTACCAAAAAAATAATAGCCATATGGATATTAGATTCCTCTAAAAATAAAAATTTAAATCCATTCCATTCCAATTTTTCTTTTTTAAATCCATTCAGACTTTTTAATTATTCATTTTCTTTCAGCATTTACGAAATTTTAAGCTTTAAAAAAATCTTCGTATTATTTATTTGCTTAAAATATTTGTCTTTATCACGTTTTATTCTGTGTACACATGATAATATTACAACAAATAATTAGCTAAAAATAGATTTTGTTTGTTTTGACCTCTGTCTGACCTTGTGCCTAAAAAAGTAAAGAAAAAAATAGAGAAAATTATAAATGATATCGATTGATTCTGTTATAGATGTTTCTATAGTAGTATTTATATGGCTAAAATTCTATCGTAAAATGCTCAGTAATATATACATCACTTATACATAATACCTTATATATAAGCGTTTTTAATTGCTATTTCTCTAGAAGTTAAAAATAAATGACTTCTATTAAAAAAAAAAAAGGCGGATTACAAATTTATGATTAATAGAAAGAATAATTTAAAATACATTTTTTTTTTTTTATGGAAAAATATAATTTTTTTAACTAAATTTTCTTACGGTTCGGAAGAAGGATCAAGCAGCTTTAATTCCTTAATACTATATGTATTATAAAATAAATAAAGAAATATATCTGAAAGATTTATATGAACAACAACACGTATTATTTCGAATATTCTAGAGTAAAACCTTATTTTCGTCTGCAATATAACAAAGCCATTTTATGAAGATTAATGGATATAAAAAGTTTTTGAAGTGGAGAAATAAATTTTTAGGTCCAATAGAAATCTAATATTATTAAGAAATAACTTACAATTTACGTGAAATACTGATATAAGAACTAAATATAATATAATATATATATATATATATATATATATATATATTATATAATATATATATTATTGTAATTATTCTAGTCTAAAACCTTATTTACATATTTCTTTTCTTAACATTATTTGAGGAGGATTAAAAATAAATCTTATTTTTCCGAAAAATAAAAACAATTCTTATTATATTAATAATTTAATATTTAAAAAGAGTAGTTTAAAGGAAATACTATGACAAATAAATGTATTTCCTAACTATATAAATAACTTAAATGCATTATCTCAATAACGCAAAAAGCCAAACATTTTACAATATTTTATTGAATCCTGTTCATAAAAAATCACTCTCTGCCGCAATACATAATATATTTCATCAGATATTTATATAAATTTCTTCCTTTATTGTATTTAATATTTGGTGAGATATATAATAAATGTTCTCCTTCAATGGCACAACAGCCCCACGGTGAGTCTACGTGCCGTCTGCCTACTTGAGGCGTTTCAGTATGAGACGTTTTCATTTTACTGTGTAGGACAAATAACAAATAAATCTTATGGTAAAAAAAAGGTATTATTTCGTAGTATAAAAAAAGTTTTTATTTCTTAGGAAAAAGAAAAAGTAAAATCTTTTTTATTAAATTAAAAATCTAATATTAAAAAAAATTAGATATAGTAAATATTCTTACAAATAAATGCCTATTTCAGTCCTACGTCCAATGCTCTGCAGCTATGTTAGACCTACCGTGTAAAGTAGATTTCGAACAACTACAAACGTCGATGGCACCATCGGAACTCGAAACGTGTGGCACCAAGCGCCAGAGAGCTAATCACTCAGCCATCATTAATTAAAATTGTTTTGCTACCTTCACACAATTTTATCATCTTCAGTGGTGAAACAGGTGAGCAAAATCGGTTTGGTTTGACGCTCTACGATCATTTTTTGCGCACCTTTGGATAATTAGAGGGGAGTCTATTGTTTAACATGGATTTCGAACTACTCACAAACATTCATGCCACCTCCTGGATTCGAACCTGAAGCCGGTGATACCAAAGGCCAGAGCACTTGCTAATTGGTCATCAGGCAGCACTCATAATTTGCTTTCATAAAAAATATCATTTTACATCAATATGATAGGGGTAGTAGATGGTCTCTTAAAACTAACACTTTCTTTACTAAAACTAACACTTTCTTTAAAGTAAACATCACTGGCACTTGTGGCACCAAGCTGTAAAGCGTTGGTCACTCAGTCATCCGGCCTCATAAATAATAATAGAAAGTAATTAATTTTTAATTTAAGTGCTTTAAAATGTTCGCATTTCATATTAATAATATCATAAATGATTTCTTATGTAAATTAAAAACATTGTTCAAAAAATTAATAAATAAAGTTATTTTATAGGTAGAAAAAGTCCTATAACAACACTTATTTGAAAGATCTATATTAATAAATACATAAATATATCATTGAAACATCTATCTCCAGAATATTTTCATGATTCCACATACTCAACATACTTTCTTTGAAAGGCGAATTCAGAGAGTAACGATACCGAGTCATCCACGTCCAGAAAATCTGCATCTAGTTTGCATTTCGCTCTTCTAATTGAACGTTTGCAATTTCCAGGACGAATCATTCGATAGACGACATTAACTTTTTCACTTACTTTAGAGAATTTAAACTTTTGCTTTTCAAAATCTTATCATGCGTACGACCATAAAGAATAAATTTGACTTCCTTATGCTTATATGAAATAAAGCAAAGGGAAAGAACCATGATATTAGTATAAGAATATTTCATATAAATGTCGCAATAGCTCTGGTAACATGCCGAAAGATTCAGAGGGCGTTGCTGTTATACTATTTGGATTGAGAAATTGTGTATATGCAATGTAACAGATAAACAACTGCCCCAAATTTCTTATTTAAGCAATTGCACATAAATGCATTCTAAAAGTATTGAGTTGGCGAGAATGAAATTTGTAGTTCATAATATTGCCAATTTTAACAACTTATTATTTGGTATTAAGACAATATTTTATCGTTCTGTTTTTTTATTGAAAAGTTACACAACTCGCCTGTTTAAAGAAATCATTGCTAGCTGTAAAAAAATATTAAAAACTTAAAATAATTTTTTTTTTTTAAAAGGGAACTGTCGGAATATCGCATTATTATGAAGTATGAACTCTTACTTGGAACTACGGCATCACAGACCATACGAAATATTAACAGTGTACTTGATTTTAATGATGTTACACAGCAGACAGTATCAAATTGGTTGTCCAAATGGCGTACAGGTAACTTTAACCTCACAAATTAGCTACGCGGTCACCCAGAACCAAAGGGCGATAAGGATTGTCAATAACTAAAGATCACCGTTGAAAATGACTGTTCTCAGAGTGCTTACGAATGTTCGTTGAAGTTTCGTGTTTGCAAACAAACCATATTAACTAATTTAAATAAAATCAGTAAAGTAGAAAAGTTGAATTAATGGGTTACGCATGAAGGGAATGAAAAACAGAAACAAAAGTGTTAGAGGAGCTTGTCCGATGTTGCTTTCTGGTCACAAATCTGACACATTTTGGAATTGAGGTATCCCTTCTGATGAGAAATGGATCCAATATGGCAATCACCAACGTTCCGCATAGTGGTTGGACAAGTATAAATCCCCAAAATACACTCGAAAGTCGTAGTATTCGTCAAATGAAGCTGATGGTGGTTGTTTGGCGGCCGTGATGATATTATGATTTTCGTTATGATTTCATGAATCTTGTCTAATTATTCACTACAAAAATATACTGTAACGAAATGGACGGAGCGACGCAAAAATTTAAAAATAACCTAGATTGGTCAACGGATCGATTCCTATCTCATTGCATGATAACGCTGGACCACACTGGTCAAAAAACTGCGGTAGAACTACAGGAATTAGAGTTGAATTTTTATCATCCTCCATACTCACTCGATCTATCCCCCCCCAATGACTACCAGTTTTTTCCCCAATTTGGACAACCTTTTTATTAGGAAAGCAATTCAATTCGTACAAATGCTGTAAAATTGGCCTTTCAGGAATACATTAATTTCGTCCGCCAAAGTTTTTATACCACATGCTAGAATAGCATGCGGTTACATGGCAAAATTGTACAGACAAAATGGGTTGATGATTTGAGGAATAAAACAATTCCTTATATTTGTAAGATATCAACCGGATTTTGACTTTTATTACGGAAATGTCTTCCTTTTAAATTTAATAATAAAAAAAAATCAGAAATTTGCCTACATTTAACTTTGCGTAATGAAAAAAAATAAATGTTGAAAAATTCACAATTTACGAAAAAAACATATTTCATTCTACCCACTGAAAAAAAGAATTACACAAAGGAAATTTTAACGAAAGTCAACTAATCCTAAAAGCATCTCCAAGTTATTTTAAGGAAAAAAAAAAATCAATGTTAAGTTTTTTATCTTTACACTTCGCAGTTTTCTCTAGAAATATCGTAGAATGGAAAATATTCAATGTTCGATCAGTTTGAATGCACGCAGACGAAAAGCAATCTATAGGAAATAATTCCAAAAAAACTTCCAAGAAAACTTTATATATAAATCTGGAATGGATTTTGATGCGCCTCAATGCTTTTTGAATATTTGAAAAAAGGTTTCTGATATCTGAGTTGATGTTATTTCTATGCAGCAAAAATTTTTGTTATCCATATACTTCATTTTTGAATATTTTTTTTAATAGCACTAATCTTTTTATATATTTTAAGCACACTAAAAAGATAAAATATATTAATAAAAAATAATTATATATGAAGAATTATTTTTTGGGATTAGCTATCTCAATACACGGATTCTACATAAACTGAATGAAAACTAAAACAAAAGTGTTTCGAAACTTGCTTGATGTTGTTTTCTCGTCACAAACCTGATCCATTTTTTAAAAAATCGTCACTTGTGATAAGAAATGGATGCAATATGACTATCACCGACGTTCAGCACGGGGACTGGACAAATCACCCTAACACACTCCAAAGGGTAAAAGAAGCTGATGGTAAGTGTTTGGTGGTCTAGCGTAGGTGTGACCATTATGATTTAATGAAAATTTGCTCATAGATTACATCAGAAATATACTACAGGCAACTGGACGAAATGATGCAAAAATAAAAACATACTAGATTGATCAACTAATCGACTCCTATCTTTACTGCATGATAACGCTAGACCACACATTACACAAATGACTGTGGCAAGATTACAGGAATTGAGTTGGAAATCCATACTCAGCAAACACAGCCCCCACTGACTACCTTTTCTTTCGCAATTTGGACAACTGGCCTTCCAGGAGTTCTTTAAATCTAGTCTGCAAGGGTTTGGGCTTTATATTTCATGCCTTAACAACCTTTTTTGTTTAAATGGCAAAAATGTATAGACAATAAGGGTGCAAATAGTACTTTGATGAACAAAATAATTCCTTGTATTTGTATGTTATCAATCAACTTTACCTTTTGTGTTACAAAATTCATTCTTGACGAGTCGCTAAAAGAAGTAAATTTAATGAAAAAAATCAGAAATTTGCCTACATTTAACCTTGCGTAATGAAGAAAATAAACGTTGAAAAATTGTCAATTTACCAAAATATATTTCACTCTTCCCTGTGAAAAAGAATTGCACAAAATAAATTTTAACGAAAGTCAGCTAATCCTAAAAGCATCTCCAAGTTATTTTAAGGAAAGAAAAAAAATCAATGTTTAGTTTTTATCTTTACACATCGCAGTCTTCTCTAGAAATATCGTAGAATGGAAAATATTCAATGTTTGATCAGTTTTAATGCACGCAGACGAAAGGCAATCTATAGAAAAGAATTCGAAATAAACTTCCAAGAAAACTTTATATATAAGTCTGAGATGGATTTTGATGTGCCTCAATGCTTTTTGAATATTTAAATAAGGGTTTCTGAATCTGAGCTGATGTTTTTTCCATACAACAAATATTTTTGTTATCCATATACTTCATTTTTGTGTATTTATTTTTAATAGTACTAATCTTCTTCCAGTCTTTTAAAAGATAAAATATATTAATAAAAAGAAATATATCAAAAATTATTTTTGGCATTAGCTATCTAAGTGTGAATTTCACATTCATTGGTTGCTTTTGTCTTAAAGAACTTATTTATTCAAAGAATTATTTTCATTTTTCAGTTCTATTTAGAATTACAGCATAATATATTTGCAAACAAAAGAGAAAAGAAAACAATTGTCTTTAAAATAATAATTTTTCTTACCACATATCTCCATTAAAAGTTATAAAATTATTTTTTTCTCCTAGATCACGCCATAAAAAATATTTAAAGGGGAACATCTTAGTTATTTTGGCAACTTTAACCTCAATAATTAATTATAAACTACTTTTTGAGGCTTTTTCTTACATTTAGAATATGAAAAGATTTAATAAATACTGAATACATTTTGAATTTTTAAATAAATGTTTCAATTTATAAGATTACGCAAAATTAAGCTAACCACGATATAAATTATTCGTAAGACCACATCTTTTGCTACTTAAAATGATAATAGTTTAATAAAAAAAAAAAAGCTATTTTAATTAATAATTTTATTTTCAAATTACGAAAATTATAAAAATTACTTATAAAAAAAAATGAAGAAAATATTTATATGCTAATTCATACAAACGTTTATAAATTTTATTTATTTTAAAATTGTTTCAAAATATATGGCATCTAAAATTTTCTTGCAAAGGTTGTAGTAACAACCTCTAGATTACAAGTTTTAAGTAATAAATAAATGTAAGAATGTTATTTGATTCAATGAAAGTAAATTTTAACACGGTTTTCAGAAAATTTTCGATCGTTAAATTACTTTAAAGAGATGGCAGAATTAAATGACGTTTCACATTTTCACAGCCCAGGCTGTAGTAAAAATATCTAGTTTTTAAATATATTTAATTTATTTATTTTATTTATATATTTTTTAAAACTCTGTTTAAATATATTTAATTTAAATATATTTAAAAATTTAAGTAGGATCATATTTTTAAATTATTTTCGTTTTTGATCGCTTAGTGAATTTTTGATGGTTAAATTATAAATGTCAAAGAATAAATTTTTAATATTAAAACCATTCTTGAAATTTGAAACCGAAATAAATTTTATAAAAATTCAACATAATTTATTGGAATAATGTACTAATCTAGTAAACTTTAAAATCACAATTTTGTTAATTTAATTTTAGTTACTATAACCTAATGTTACAAACAATAAATCTACAAACAGTAAATTACCCCAAAAGATGTCAGAATTAAATTAAGTGTCAAACTTTTATAGCCAATTCTGTAATAACAACATCTAGATTAAAAGTTTTAATTAATAAATAAATTAATAATGCAAATTAATTCAATAAAAACATATTTTAACATTGTTTTCAATAAATTTTTCATCGTTAAATTACCTCAAAGATGGCAGAATTAAATAGCAAATCAAACATTTACAGCCAATGCTGTAGTAGAAACAGCTAGATTACAAGTTTTCAGCAATAAATAATTGTTGAAATGTTAGTGGATTCAATGAATATATATTTTAAAATTATTTTCAGTAATACATAAAAACCCCAATCTTACCCCAAAGAATATAAAAAGAATACATTTTAAATACTAAAATCTTCCTAGAAATTTGTAAACGTAATAATTTTATAATAATTCAACGCAACTTACTGGAATAATATACTAATCCAGTAATCAAAATTTTGATAATTTAATTTTAATTGCTGCAGCCTAAAGGTACAAACGGTAAAGCATAAAAATTCAATATTGATTGCGCGTAATCTCTGTTTAAATCACATTAGCGAATTCATTACTACTGTTACGAATGGGGCGTGGCATTGCTTATCATTCTGCTTTAAAAATGAATGGTTGCTTCCCCATTCAAAGATGATGGATTCGCAGCATTATTCTTCTGGCATTTAAGCAAACAATGGTTATTGCGAAGAGTTCCCAAAATATTCAAAATATTACAGAGTGTTAATTACCACGTTTTACATCTCTAATTACCCATTTTGGATAAAAAATTTAATTCGTATCAGCATTTGTTATCTTACAGCATGTCTGTTAACAGAAGTGCAAAATCTATCAACGTAACAGCTTTTTAGTGATAATTCAAATAATTTTTGTATGGGTATTTTTGTTTTTGTTACTATTATTAATATTATTATTTAAAATTTGTAACATGGTTATCGTAATTAAAAATTTGGTAATAAAATTTTCAGATTCTCTTTAAAATTATATATTTTGAAATAATAATTATAATATAATAATAATTACAAACATATGCAAATAAGTTAGGTTTAAAACTTTCATCTGTAGAAGAATTTATAGCTATTTTTATCCGTTTGTAATTTAATAAATGAAATTTAAATAAATAATCGGATAAATTAAATTAAGTGAATTAACTAAAATTAGGATTAAATAATGGTTGTTTCTTATCCCATTTGGTAGACATCAGCATCTAGAACAAGTCCAAGAACCCGTGTGGTCTCATGAAAAGTTGGAAAGGGGGGGCAGCTTCTAGTTGTGATAGAACCTTTAAGTAGAGAAATGAATTGGCTCAATCACGTTGATTGTTTACGGGATAGGGCTATCAGCCCTACGCCCAACGTTCTAGTCATATTAGATCGGGACATGTGGCTTAAGATGCATTCCAAGCCACTACAAACATCCATGGCAATGCAGGGACTCGAGCACGAAGCATCTGGCACCGAGGGCCAGAACGCTAGTCACTCGGCCATCAGGACCCCCCTAATTAATTATAAGTTTTTAGTATACTTGAGCACATAATATTTTGCGGTGTAAAATAATTGGTGTTTAGAATAACCATGGTTTGTTATTAATTAATTAATTATTAGTTAATTATTACTTATTATTAAATTATACATATTCCTATCAATTAAAACTTACGTTAAAAAAATCTATGTTATTTCCTCATTAAAAAATGATGGATTCACAGCATTATTCGTCTAGTATGTAAGCAAACAATGGTTATTAGGAAGAGTTTCCGAAAATATTCTAAAATCTATAACAAGTGTTAATTACCAAGTTTTGGGTGTCTAATTAGCCATTTTGGATAAAAAAAAAAAGTAAATTCGAATTAGCATTTGCTATCTAACAACAAGACTCTTTGCAGAAGTGTAAAATCCACCAACATAAAAGCTTTGTTAGAAATAATTCATGTAATTTTCTTATGTGTTTTTTCATTATTATTTAAACTTTGTAACATGGTTGTTGTAATTAAAAATTTGTTTATAAAATTTTAGATTCTCTTTAAAATTATATATTTTGAAACGATTCGAAATTGTAATATTAGTTATAATAATTGTAATATATATATATATAATAATAATTGTAATATATATAATATATAATAATAATTGTAATATATATAATATATAATAATAATTGTAATATATATAATATATAATAATAATTGTAATATTAATTATAATACAAACGTATGTAAATAAATCAGACTTAGTTAAATAGTAGACTTGGCTAAAGAATAAATAAGTTACACTAGATTTTTTTGAAGACGAATTTTACAAATATTTTTTTCTGTTTGTAATTTACAAATAAAATTTAAATAAATAATTAGAAGAATTAAATTAAGAGAAATTATTAAAATTAAAACTACATAATTGCTATTTCTTGTCCGCAATGTAGACAGCAATATATAGAACAAGTCCAAGAACCAATGTGGTCACATGGAAAGAGAGAAACTTCTATTGTGATGTAGAACCCGTATTTAGAAGTCTGACTTGCCTCCGTGATGCTGACGTTTTACGGAGTAGGATTGTCAGCCCTACTCCCAATACTCTACAGTCATATTAGACCAAGACCTACACCAAAAATTCCAAACGGATATCCAAATTTGTGAAATTTATTGATTCCAAATTACTACAAATATCGATGGCACCGCTGAGATACGAGCCCGAAACCTGTAGCACCGTTCGACAGAGGGCTTCATTCGACGAAATTCGCCCTCCATGAGGTGGTTGCTCCGATGATAATGAAACCCATTGAAGGTAACAAGTTTGGGAAATTATAAAAATAAAATGATTTTATTGTTGATAGCTTATGTTTTAATATACAAAGACTTAGTGTTTTCTTAAATTTATTTAAACAGATTCATTTTTTATGTAAAATAAAAATCTACATACAAGCAATATACGTAAAATAAAGAAAAATATATATACACAAAAGAACTAAAACTGCGGATAATTGGGCAACAATAAATGTATTTAATTTTCTCGTATTAACAAATAAAACAATCAAATATCATTCGTTATTAAAATATTAAATTGGTATGGTGCTGAAAAGGTAGAAGTCTATTTTCTATGATTATTTTTGTTTCAGATTTGAATATAATCCTTTTTCAAGGCCAATGCGTGAAATGAAAATGCAATGCAATTTTTTTTTTTAATGAATAATTTATTTAAAATAAATTTAGAAAAAAATATTATTTAATGACTTTTATGACAAAAAATGTAACAAAAAATGATCATTATTTAAATTAACACAAATATCACATTTTTAAATGCGTTTAATTAGCCCCGTGACAAAAGTCCATTGTAAATTTATTTGTCAAAAAACACTTGTTTGGAAGAGAATTAAAACTTTTTCCTCACCCTTTCTTATATTATCACTCTTTCACCGACAAACACCATTCCATCCTCCATTTCAGTAAAAATCGTTTGCTTCAATTTGCACGGGCTTCACCCCTTGTTCGAACAATCGCAGACGACTCTCTGCAGAGTGTCTTTAGAAGGTGTGTTGGAGGTTTTGTAACAGAGATATTCTGTGGTTTATTGTCAACACCATCTGGTCGCAATACCTTGAAAGATGCGAGATCTTTTGGCTATTTTGGGCGATCGGCGGGGGTGTTTAAAAGAACAAAGCGGGTGTTCTTTTTATTCGAGAGAATGGAAACGGCGTGGTTTGGACGCATGAGATGAAAGTCATTCTTATGGGGGATGGAGGTTATTATTGTTATTTCGGTTAACACCGCGAGGAATAAGCTTTTGTAAGCAGAGGATTCTCTCATGTTGAGTAAATGGCGAAAATATCACAATGGACCAGCAACAAATACTTAAGGTAAAAAACATAAATCTAGTTTAATGCTTATCATTGGAAAATTACCTTATATTTTAATGAAATGTCGTAATATACATGTACTAGCACATATAAACCTGCATTGCCCTGCTTAGATAAATAAGACTCAACTCTTCTATATATCTAAAGATGTTAGTTGTTAAGTTTTATGACAAAGACATAAGCTCATTTTTTTTCAATGCTAACATAGATGCAAATAAAATATATTTTAATATGTCTTAATGAATCAATAGGTTGTCTGTTTTGCCATTTTCTTCTATCGTCGTGATGGCCAATTGCCTATCGATTTAGCCTTTGGTACCACAAGCTCCTGGTTCGAATCCTGGTAATGACATGAATGTTTGTTAGAGGTTCAGAATAAAAGTTAAGCTATGACTTGTTTTTGTTTGAGATATGTATATTCTCTTTTTCAAGACCAATGTATGAAATAAAAATGCAAAGCAAATTTTTTTAATGATGAATTTATTTAAAATAAATTTAGAAAAAATATTACTTAATGGCCTGCTTTTAAAGAAATATTACAAGAAATGTAACCAAAAAAATTTCATTATTTAAATTAACAAATATATCATTTTTTAAATACTTCACAATTCATTTAATTAGCATGGTGACAAAAGTTCCTTGTAAATTTATTTGCCAAAGAACCCTTTTTTTCAAAAGAAAATTAAAACTTTCCTCGCCCTATTCTCATATTATTACTCTTTCACCGACAAACACCACTTCACCCTCCATAGTGAAAATCGTTTGCTTAACAATTTCAAAAATATGTTCCCAAAGGCACGGGCTTCACCCTTGTTCGAACAATCGCAGACGACTCTCTGCAGGGTGTCTTTGGAAGGTGCTCGGGGTTTTTGCAAGAGAAGATATTCAGAGGCTTATTGTCAGCACCATCTGGCGGTGATATCTTGAAAGATGCGATATCTTTTGGCTGTTTCGGGAGATCGGCGGGGGTGTTTAGAAGCACAAAGCGGGTGTTCTTTTTATTCGAAAGTATGGAAACGGCGTGGTTCGGACGCGTGATATGAAAGTCATTCTTATGGGGGATGGAGGTTATTATTGTTATTTCGGTTAACACGGCGAGGAATAAGCTTTTGTAAGCAGAAGTTTCTTTCATGTTGAATAAGTGACGAAGATATCTTATTGAGGCAGCAACAAATACTTAAGATATAAAAACATAAATCTTATTTAATGTTGAGTATTGAAACATTACCTTTATATTTCAGTAAAATGTTGTAATAGACATATACTAGCATATAAACAGCATTAACATAAAACTATCAAACTTTTATATACTATAATTAACATACTACATTTTTTTTTCAATGCTATTACTACTACTACTACACCACTTAAAAATGCCTTGAGCTGATTTGCCCCTTTACAGTTTGGGAATGATGTGGAGGAGAAGATGTCTGATTATGTTCTGTGGCACTCTACGGTAACATGAGACAGGGACCTCCGGCTTAAAGCTGATTATGAAACACTACAAATGTCAATGACACCGCCCGGACTCGAACCCAAAACCTGTGGTACCGAGCGCCAGAGCGCTAGCCACTCGGCCATCAGGTGGCAGTGAAGTACCGCGAAAAAAGAAATTTAGTAGCAATCCATGGAAGATGGACAAATAAATATGATAAGGATAGGTAGCGCCAATTAATTTTTAATTTTGTGAGTAAATATAGAGTTCATTCATTAAAATAAAAAACTGATATTTTCCAGAAGCTCCTGCTCTGTAAATTGGCAACATTGTTTTTAGTAAAGTTGGAACTGACCAAAAGGTGGCAGTGAAGTCCAACGAAAAAAAAAAAAATTCCATGGAAACAATCACCATCGAAGATAGACAAATAAAAGTAATAGGACATTTATAGGCCAATTTATTTTTAATTATGTGTGTAAATATAAAGTTTTAAATAAATAAATAAAAAAAATAAAAAACCTAAAATGTTCCTGTTCTGTAAATTGGCAACATTTTCTATAATTGTGTCGGGGATTCTCAATACGTGGAAGTAAAGTTTTAAAAGAGCGCTTGCCACTCTACCATCAGACCGCCCACCATCAGGCCCCCCATTTTATTCTCCAATGCTAATATAGATGTAAATAAAATATATTTTAATGTGGCAATGAATCAATAGTTTGTTTATTTTTCTATCGACTCGATAGCCCAGGGTGGGAGAAGTTCTTTCCGAGAATCTTCTTCCATTTCAATTCTGCTTTGTGACAGGGATCCAGTTAATAACTCTTAAAACATTAAAATCTGTCTCCACACAATTAATACATCTCAACTAGGACCTACCTAGCTGAGATGTATTAATAAGTTAAGTCCTAATAAAGTTGAATGTCCTAAATGTCAGGGATGAGAGATCCATTCGGCAGATGTGGTCCAGCAAACATCATACATTCTATCATGATGAATTTAATGATTTCTGCCTCATTAAATAACTTATATAATTCAAAATTATGTCGTAAAAATATTATTATAATGTTAATATGTTATATTATGTAATTATGTCATGTATTTTAAAGTGTTTGAATTCAAGTTACGATTACTTCATTTTCAATAAAATGTCGTTGTATACTAGCACATCTAAATTTACATTACCCTGCTTAAGAAAATAAAACTTACCAACTCTTTTATATTAAAGAGATTAGGTGGTAATTTATAAACTCCTTTTTTTCAATGCTAATGTAGATGTAAATAAAATATAGTTTAATTTGACTAATGAATCAATAGGTTGTTTATTTATTCTATTTCTTCTTCTATTGACTCGATAGCCCATGGTGGACAGCTCATGATCGACAACCATGCCACTGCCAAGGACTTCCCATGAGTC
This sequence comes from Caerostris extrusa, assembly GCA_021605095.1. Taxonomy (NCBI): domain Eukaryota; kingdom Metazoa; phylum Arthropoda; class Arachnida; order Araneae; family Araneidae; genus Caerostris; species Caerostris extrusa. The sequence goes on from BPLR01017578.1 coordinate 63,084, forward strand.
TTCTGTCATTTCCTTTGCGACAGTTTTCCAGTTAGTAACTCTTAAAACTTTAAAATGGGCCTCCGCACAATCACTCCATTTCAACTTGGGTCTACCCCTAATTCTAGTTCCAAAAGGTATATAGTTGAATATGCTAAATGTCAAGCATGAATGATTCATTCTCCAGTTGTGGCCATGCAAACCGCGTACGTCCTACATTAATGAATTTAAAATATACCTCCTTATGCAACCTATATAATTCAAAATTATGTAGAACAAAGAAAATTTTTTTGAGATTTCGTATCGCCATGAAAAATTCACTGCTTAAATTTTCAAAATGATGTAAATATCATCTTACATTAAGTACAATTTCCTTTTGAAAGTAAAATAATTAAACTGAGATATTTTTAAAAAAATTAAAAATCATGTTTCTTTTTATCACATATCTATCCATATTTATATCAGATACACAAGCATCGAATTTTCTTAAGTACTAATTAATATTAGTAATTTTTTAACTAATATAACATTACATCGGGTAAAAGATATTTGAAGTAATTTCTATATTCAAATGATAACTTTTCATTTTTATTGTATAGTATGATTAGTTTTGCTAATCTTTCTTGACAATTTGAATCTAGAACGAAGTTACACATACACTCAAGAGCCAAAACATTATGACCACCCCTACATTTTGCAATGAACTCGCCTGGATGACATGGAAGGACGTGATCAGGTGGAAGTGGTATTTAACTGGTATTAAGTGGTGGTATTAATCGATGCCAAGGCGGGTAGAAGCTGTGTTGCGCGCCAAAGGTGGGCCAACTCGTTATTGATAGGTGGTCATAATGTTTTGGCTGTTGAGTGTACATCTTATATGATAAAATTGCAATATACCATATATATATATATATATATATGGTTAAAATAAAAATATATATATATATATATATGATATTTTTAATTTTATTTATATGCACATATTATTAAAATAAATTTATAATAAGTGCATGCAAATAAAAGTAATATAAGATGATATATAATAACGTACAAAAATACTGATTTAGAAAAAAAAAATACTTTTTTTTTTGTAATGTTTTTATATTTATTTAGAAAACTCTTCTTAAAACACGATTTTATAAAAAAAATAAGTTTTTATATCTTGTAATCTTAAAATTAGTTTTATTTTGTAATGTAGAATGTCATTTATTTATTTATTTAGATTACGAAAATGTGTTTGTTAGGAGAGGTAAATAATCATTTATTCTAGCAACATGAATAATTTACTTTTTCAAATAATAAAATTTATAACATCCTTTACTATTTTATGGCACGATAACTGTTAGTTATTAAATGAACCCTCCCCCTCCCCCCTAAAAAAAAAAAATACACGACATATTATGCTTTTCCCTTTAAACCTATTCATTTCACTTCATCAAAACTTCCATCACATACAAGAATATAAAAAGAAAAATGGTCATTCAAAATAGCTGCCTTAACAACAACCTTTACGATGTCTGATGAAATACTTTCTTTCATTGCAATGAAAATCTCCGAGGAAACTACACCGTAATTGCCCCAAAAGCTCACACAAAAGCAACTTATTACTGCTGCCAGATCCCTCAGAATAATAATAATAAAAAAAAAAAAAAAAACGAAAAAAAAATCGTCGAACAAACAAGAGAGTTTAGTGGATAAAATTCTGCTTTTCCCTTGCAAGTCGTTAGCCGAACAGCACGAAGAGTTGAGTTGCATGCTGGTAATGAAGACTTTAAAGGTAATTAAAGTGCATTCCGAGCTCTCATCGTCCGATTCAATTACGGGACGATATTAAATGACCGACTTTTAAAGTTTGGCCTCCCGATGGCAGCACTGGTGAAAATCGTTTGGGTATTTTTTTAATGGAGGGTAATTAAAAATATGAGAGAAGAGCTTTCTGCGAATGGCTTTTTTTGTTTTGTTTTAACTGAAAAAGTTATTGAAGTGCATGTATATTTAGACTGGAGTCAAAGATAGAATGCGAAATGATGACATAAAAATAATGGTTTAGCAAAATATACTACATTAAAGATAATTTGTCACATAATTTTAAGTAAAATTACATTTCTTTTTAAAAGAAGCATTAAAAATACACGAAGTGTTAATAATAATCTATCAACAATATTAATAAATTTATTATGGATGATAGTTAAATATCAAAAATATCAAAATAAAATAACAAAAATTCAGTTTATACCTATTACCTCAGGAGTAATATATTTATGTTATAAAGTATATATTTAATATTGTTCTAATACTAATTCTAACAATCTATCATTCCAAAATAACAAAAAATATTTTTAATTAACTTTGTTTCTGATACTACAACTGAGTAAGTTTTATTTTCTTCTTCATTTGGCCAAGGCCTTCCGCCTATTAATAAATTCCGAAACTTCTTAATTTTTATGTGGTATAGGTCCTACGCCCAACATTCATATAAGACAGCAACCTACAGTTTAAAATGGATTATGAACCCTTACAAACATCTATGACACCGTTGGGACACGAACTTGAAACATGTGGTATCGAGCACCAGAGCGTTAGTCACTCTGTCATCCGAGCCCATAAATATAATTTATATTTATCAATATTTACTTCACAAGGGCCTGAATGGCCGAGTGTCTAGCGCTCTGGCTCTCGGTACCATAGGTTTCGGGTTCGACTCCTGCCGGTTCCATGGATGTTTGTAGTGGTTCGAATCCACTTTTAAACTGTAGGGCCCGGTCCTAATAGGATCGTAGAGCGTTGCGGGGGCATTGTTACTCCGCGTCCGTGGCTTATCTTTAAGTTAAACGCGCCCCCTGGGTAATGCAAAGTGAGTAACGTCTGTGCAGCGCTTTCCTTAAGGCATCCAAGACCAAGCTGTCTAAGTGTTTGCCAGCTGCATTAGAAAGAAAAAAATATTTACATCACATACACTGGCATTGAATTGTTTTTTATATTTGTAACATTTCTAAATAATATTAGCAACAGCATCCTGTAAAATTTATTTGAAACAATTTCTATATGCAAATGAGAACTGTTCATTTTTATTTGTAAGATTTGTTTTGTTAAATTTTAAGACAATTTAAATCAAGACCGTTGTTATATAATAAAATTGCATTATACCATATGTATGATCTTATATGATAAAATTGTATTGTACCGTGTATATATATATATATATATATATATATATATGATCTTATATTAATTTTATATGCGTGTACAAATTATTAAAGTAAATTGAAAAACGTACAAAAAAATTGAATAAGGAAAAAAGAATACTTTTTTTAACTTTTTTTACATAAATTTTATAAAATTCTACATAAAAAATATGTTAAATATGTTATAAAAATATGATTTTATATATCTTGTACCATTAAATTTTTTTTATTTCATAATATGGAATGGTGAAGGCCATTTCATTAATTTATTCAGAATATAAAAATGTAAAGCATAGAGAGTAAATATAATAGCATGAGAGGTAAATAACCATTTATTATGCTAGTGTGAATAAATTACTTTTTCAAATATTAAAATTTACAACATCCTTTAATATTTTAGGACACAATAACTGCTAGTTATTAAATAAACTCACTCAAAAAAATGTACATAACAAATTATGCTTTTGCATTTAAACCTATTCATTTGACATCAAAACTTCCATCACATAAAAAAAAAAAAAAAGGAAAATGGCGATTCCAAAATAGCTGCACTTACAATGTCTGATGAAATACTTTCCTTCATCGCAATGAAAATCTCCGAGCAGACTACACCGTTATTGCTCGAAAGCTCGCACAAAAGAATATCCCTGCTGCCAGATCCCCTCAGAATAATAATAATAAAAAAAAACGAAATAATAATCGTCGAACAAACAAGCGAGTTTAGTGGTTATAATCCTGCTTTTTCTTTACATGTCGTTAGCCAAACTGCACGAAGAGTTGAGTTGCATGCTGGTAATGAAGACTTTAAAGGGTAATTAAAGTGCATTCCGAGCTATCATCGTCCGATTGAATTACGGGACGATATTAAATGACAGAGTTTTAAAGTTTCGACTTGGGTGGCAGCACTGGTAAAAATCGTTTGGGTATTTTTGTAATGGAGGGTAATTAAAATAAGAGAGAAGAGCTTTCTGCGAATGGCTTTTCTGTTTTGGTTTATAGAAAAATGTTACTGAATTGCTTGTATATTTAGACTGGTTCAAAGATATAATGCGAAATGATGACATAAAAATAATGGCTTAGAAAGATATAATAAAAACAATTTATGAGACAATTTGAAGTAAAATTAAATTTTCTTTTTAAAGTAGCCATTTAAAATACAAGAAATTTTTTTACAATCACTAAAAATAATAAATTTAATATGGAAGATAGTTAAATGTCACAATTATCAAATTAAAAATAACAAAAAAATGAGTTTATTACTATTATCGTATTAAGAGTAATGCATTATTTATATAAATCACATACTTAATGTATTTATTAATTCATAAAAGCCAACATTCCATAAGAATAAAATATTTTTAATTAACTTGGTTTCTATTATTATACAACTAAACAGGCTTTATTTTACTCTTCATTGGCCCGACAGCCCCATATTGGGCCTAGTTCTTGTGCCCATTGGTAGATTCCGGAACATGAAAATTTTCTTGATATTATTGTCCAATGCCCAGCAGTCATATTAAACGGTTATCTACTGTTTAAAATGGATTACGAATCCCTTACCATCATCTCTTGCTCCACCGGGATTCATACCCGAAACTTGTGGTACTGAGCGCCATAGTGCTATGCACTCGACCATTAGGCCTAAGTTTTTTATTTTAAAGCTTTCAAATTTTAAGTAATGAAAATATTGTTTCAGGTTCTTTAAAGAAAATAAATTTATTTATTAAATAAATTTTTCTAAATTTATTTTTAATTGATTTTAAGAGTTATATATTTAGCACCATTCGACAGTGATTTTTGTTAAATTTACAACTGTAAATAATGTAGCTAACTGTAGCTGACTGCGAACTATGTAGCTAACTGTAGCTGCTTCTTATGTAGTTTGCTAACCTAAAGCCGAATAAAACCACAAAAGTTGTTCACCGGACAATTTTTTTTTAGGTAACTCACCTTTACACATATTAAAAGCATGCATATATATATATATATATATATATATATATATATATATATATATATATATATATATATGATAGAAAACTGATTTGTATGTTGTAACTATAGCTGGTGGTTTTATTAAAAGAAAGTGGCCACCAATAATGTATGTTAATATAGTTTAAAATAAAGACATTAAATAAGTGCCATACCTGTCAAAACCAGCCTAGTGAATTTGACAGTCTCTGTCTGTCGTTTACTTGCTTCAATTTCATTTATTTCGACCTGTATATCGAGTTAGAAAGGTGTTTAAATTAATTTATTATAAACTACCGTCATGATAAACGTAAACCGACGAGTCATGATAAAGGATAAAAATGCAACTTCTTCTTGCACGTTTGATATTGCGGTATAAAGCCTTTCAGAAGACAGACTTTGCTTTTACCCGGTTATACCTCAGGTAGTGGATATCCATTATAAACGACTATTACGCCATGCATGGGCTATAGTAGGACTATTCTAACTGGAACCCCTATGAGTTAAGAATATACTAAATTTTGTTTTTTTCTATGTGATTGGGATAGAATAGATCGCAAAAATAAATTTGTCAATAAGCAATAACTTAAAAGAAATCTCATGCCTGGATAAAATAGCGTGATTCATCCACCATTTGTAAATCCTGAACATGTATAGCTTCATCCTTTGCACATTAAACTCGGATCAGTAAAAAAACATTGTTAAGACGATGGATAAAAGTAATCCAGGTTTCATGTCCTTAACGAGAAAATTTTCTAGGATCAGAGTGGATAAAATAAAAGCAAGTGCTTTTGTGAACCTACAGATAAGGGAGCTTATAAAGAACCTTGAAACTTTGAATTTGAGGAAAGTTTGAATAGGGTTGACAAATTTGTGTGGAAGTCTCTTAAAAAATCGTAACTGAATTTCTTCGCAATAAAAAAATCTGAGAACTAAAGTTTCAGAACTCTTTGGAAACTATAAATCTCTAGGATGTAACATGTCCCTAAAAATATATTTTTGAACATCTTTCCAGAAATTCTCGACACTGGGAACGACAAACACGGTGAGCGATTCCAATAAAAATATTTCAACAGCAACATCAAAATAAAAACACTTTATCAGTGAAAATGGAAGCCAAATAAGTTTCCAGTTTATTCTGGACACTAAAAAGAGATATTTCTGAAACAAAATACAGCAAAAAATCTTAAAAAAGTATTTAGACAAATACGTATAAGTAAATTAAATTAAACTTTCCTCTTGAGGGTCTTTGTTAGAATAGCCACACTATATTAGTAATTTATTATATTCTTAACTCATGGAGGTCCAGTTTGAACAGTCGTACTGTAGCCCATGCATGTCGTAAAAGGCGAGTAAAATGGATACCCAATGGCCGGGTGTATAACCGGATGGGGTAAAGTCAGATTTCTCGCTTTGAGTGCCCCCATGTCTTTGTGCGGCAAGGTCAAGAAGAAAAGAAGCTGAATTTTTACCATGGCTCATCAACGGGTTCATGGACTTGGTTTAAATGATGCTGTAATGATGGGATAAAAAACAATAACAAATTAAATAAAACTAATCACTTCACAACACTATTACAATTATAACAACAGTATGACAATTGCGTATTGAAAAAAAGAAAATCTGAAATTACAGCAAAATATTCCATAACAAACCATTCTAACAAATTTAGCAATCAGATGTTAAATTTTATCGATCTATTTTATCAATCGATCTTTTTTTTTTTTTCCTTTGTGAGCAAAAAAAATAAATAAATCACAGAATATTCATAAGAAATTTTACTGAAATAGCTAAAAATTTTTTTTATTAAAAACTATAATTTATTTTGAGAACTTACGCATAAATGTTTTGCAAAATGCATCGGTAGAATGATATATTTTGCTATAAATATTTCAAACTTCTTCAGAAGAAATTAATAAATTATATGAATTTATTTTCCGAATATTAATAAATAATTTCATTTAGTCTGGATACGCATAGAAGACATTTAGTTTCTGTTAACAATTGTAGAAAAACGCATTAAAGATATATTAAATAATAGTAATATTTAAAATAGATTTAAAATATATTTAAAATAGATTTTAAATATTCACTACCTGACACAGACAGGAATTTAAACTTGTCTTTCCAAGAAATATGCATTTTTAAAAAAAAATTTTGAAAGAAAATTTTTGAATACTTATTCCTGGGAAGGCCTCTAAAACCTCACATTTGTTTAAAAAGAAATAAAGTATACGAATAATAGTTTTGAAATATTTTAGAAGGCAAATCAAATACTAATGCAATATTAAAAAAAAAAAAATCTATCTTACAAAATGTCAATCTGAGAATAAATAATAAAATAGTAAGAGAAAAATATCATTTCAACTCACAAAATACTTTACTTTAAATAAAAACAAAGATATAATAGTATTGAAATGATTACTAGTATTGATTAATATTAATAGTATTGATTGATTTTGGAGGAGTTACAAGTTCGATTCCCTCTAACTAAAATGTAGCTTAAAAATAAACAACCACCTTTCTATTAACATGCTTTACAGATGACAAACTGCACGTTCAATAATTTATGATTTCTTGGATTTTACATTCTAAGACTCTTCAAATATATATATATATATATATATATTTTTACAGTGTACGAAAATAGAAAAAAAGTGCCTGAATAACATTAAATTTGCAAAATATTACCGGAAACTCGGAGAACTATATCTCAGGCAAATAGAGTTGGAAGTAAGCTATCAAATTTAATTCATTTGCAGTAATAACTATAAACAACATTCATTTAAAAAATTTTAATTTAGGTTTAATAAATTGCAAAAATATAAAATATTCTAAGAATAAATGGAATTTTGCCAATTTTTCCTGGAGAAAGGGCGTTGTAATGAGTTTCATCACTAAATAGTATCTTACAAGATGGTAGATTTATTTGTTAGTTTAGTAACATCGTTCGTCGTCATCGGACTTATAGCTTTGGTGTTTTTTGGTTTCGCTGACGTGAAACAAGAAAGTTGATGAATAACTTAAGAATATTGCCTTGGAAGTAATTCACTGATTATATATATATATATATAACTTTCTAATTTTTAGAATATGTAGTCATTTCATGTAAAAACCAGATAATATGTGTAATTAACAATTTATTATATCCCTTATTTCCTGAAATAGCTGGTTAGGAAAGTAGCTAGGTAGCTTTACAAAATACCTGAAATACCTTATTTAAGGGTAAATAAACATGCAAAAGCAAGGAACAATTTTTTAAATATATCAGATTTAGTTAACAAATATTTCAACTTGTTATTTTAAAATATATATTTAAAACGATTTTTTCTAGAATTTTTTTTATTGTTTGCATTTATATGATTGTTTTGATTGAAAATAAGTCGAGTCTTGACCAATTGGTTTACTTAAATCATAATTAGCCAAAACCGTTGATAGCGCTTTAATTTTCAAAAAAAAAATTAATAAAAAATAGAAAAGCAGAAATAGAAAATCATCTATTTAGTCAGATACTACTGTGTACAAAAAGTAAGATCAATTTTCCATTTAAATTTCCCGGGCTTATGTTATTTAATTTTTTTCCTTTTTTGGTTGTTGGCACTGTCCTTGACATCTGTATGAAATTTGACGTCAAAATTTTCATTAGTGCTTGAGTTAAGTTTGGTTTTGTGAGATGCTAAAACTGATTCCGGCGATTTTTGAAATGTTTCTTTAATCGACCCAAAAAGATGTCCCGAAAGTGTTCTTTTGAGTTTGGGAATAGCCGGAAATAGCATGATGTTAAATTAGGTGAATACGGTAGTTGTGGAACGATATGGGTTTCATTTGTGGCGAAAAAGTCAGGAAGGATCAATGCAGTATGAGCTGGCACACTCAGTGTTTTCGGTACCAATCAATATTTGACGCGCTTGAAGCCCAAAACATATTTTAAAATGGAATTTTGAAACTCCATCATCATCATCAGCAAGGTCCCTAATTGTAAATCGACTTATTGCAAGCACCAAATTATTAATTTTGGGACGGGAGCTTCGTCCTTGGAGGTTGGTGGTCGATCAGAGGGCTCTTCGTCTCAACGCGTTTTCTGCATTCTTTGAACTGTTTTTACCACTTCTAAACATTTCTTTCCGATATAGGAATGCTCACAGAATGCCTTCTGTAACATTCTATGCGTTTTCCGTAAATAAAATTTAATGCAACTTCTTTGCTCAATTCATTCAGACATTTCAAAAATCGCCGGAATCAGTTTTAGCGTCTCACAAAACCAAGCGTAACTCCAAAACTAATGAATATTTTTACGTCCAATTTCACACAGATGTCAAGGACAGTGCCAACAATCTAAAAAAGAAACAAAAATGAAATAACATAAGTCCGGGATATTTAAATTGAAAACTGGTCTTACTTTTTTGAAAACCGTAGTAAGTAATCATTTCATGTAAAAAAAAAGATTCGTGTAATTCGTGTAATTAAAAACTTATTACGTCTATTATTTCCTAAAATAGCTGTTTAAGAAAAGTAGCTACGTAGCTTTAAAAATACCTGAAATATAACATTTAATGATAAATAATTGAAGAAATCCTTTAAATGCATTCTTAGATTTAGATTTAGCAAACGAAAATTTCAGCTTACTATTTTAAAACATGTATTATAAGCAATTTCTTCTTTTTCTTATAATTTTTCATTGCATGTCTCTGCTATAACTTCTTTGATTAAAAATCAGTTGAGTCTTGGCCAACAATTCAAAGAAGGCTGAGAAAGCGTTGAAGACGAAGAGCCCCTCTGGTCGACCATCATCCTTAACCGACGAAGCTCACGTCCAAAAATGAGGGATTTGGTGCTTGAAAACCGTCGATTTACAATTAGAGAAATTAATTAAAGGATGATTTTAGAAATTAATTAAATGATGATTTTTGAATTTCAAAAGGATCGGTCAATTCCATTTTGGGCATCAAACGCGTCAAATCTTGATTGATACCGAAAACACTGAATGTGCCAGCTCACTCTACATTGATTCTTCTTGACTTTTTTGCCGAAAATGGAACCCATATCGTTCCACAACCACCGTATTCACACCGTACGACTTCTGTTTATTCCCTAAACTCAAAAGACCACTCCGGGGACAGCGTTTTGAGTCGATTGAAGAGATTCAACGTGAATCGTCGATCGTTTTAAAGGCCATCCTGGCCAATGACTTTTAGCATGCATTCAGGATTGGAAAAAAAAAAGTTGGCGTAAGTGCATTGTGTCCGGAAGGGATTACTTTGAAGGCGACGAATAAATTTGGAAGAATAAATAAAGAGTTTTTGAAAAAAAAATGTTCTTACTTTTGGGCACAGTAGTATACAATTCAATTTTTCTTTTACTATAATTCATGCATGCATATTTAAGACATCATGTAGTAACTCTTATTACAGAATGATAGATAAAAGACTTTACTGTTACTTTTATCCAGATTTCTGAAATAATTACGTAAAAAATACATTTTGTAATTATATTTACTGCAAAAAATATTATTGGTTCACGTTAATAAATGTCCTACGTTAGCTTACTATTAAGATTTAAAACCTATTTTGCCTCCCAAACATCACTGTTACTTTAAGAACTGAGAGTTTTGTAAAAAATAAATATTTCATTAATTTGGATTAGTTAAATATTTATCAAAAGTTTTAGTTGACGTTGTTTATTTTGACGGATTTTTTACATCAAATATTATGGTTTTTAAGGGTTTTCAAAATTTACTTCAATTATACACATTTCACAGTCTAAAAATGTCGCCACATTTTTAAAGATTTTTAGCGATAATGTTGGCAAGGGAATTTCAATGTATTATATTAGACTGCTATTTTAAAAAAATACCATTTAATTCGGCAAATCAATTATTTATAAAAACTTTATCGATTACTTTAAAACTTTATCGATTACTTTAAAACTTTATTGATTATTTATAAAAACTTTATCGATTACTTTAAAACTTTATCGATTATTTATAAAAACTTTATCGATTATGAACTTAAAGCCTATAATAACTGTCTAGACAGGTAGAAAATCGCATTAAATGCTGATAAAACTGAGGCAATCCTCTTCTCGGTATATAATATAAATAAAAAATAACAAAAATATTAAAATAAACGACACCATAATTCCTCAGAAAAATATTTAAAAATAGTGAGGTATATACTTAGACCAGCACCTCACATAGAACAAGTAATATTAAAAAAAAAAAAATTAAGTCAATTTCTACTTTTTTCCACTATATTGCAGAAAAGTCCTTTACGAATAAAGTTGAAATTTTCCTCTTACATCTGGCGCCATCTATTATTAGATACGTGCAACTTAAATCTAAAAAAAAAAACTAAAAATAATTAATAAATTAATATTTGAAAAAAAAACTGTATTAACATCAAGTGTCATCCACCACAAGTTAAAAAATGTATTTGAACTTGAGTGGATGAATATAAACGTATTTTATTAACGATTGAAAATTTGAAATTCCGTATGAATTTTAGAAATTCTTTCATCATAATCAATTTATATTCTAGTATTAACTGCAACAATAAAATTATTTTGCAATAACATATAATTACCCACGCATGTCCAGTCTAGTCTTTTACCACTCAAGATCATTGCAGGTCTTCAAAATATTACTATCCGACAAATCACCCTAGCTAAGTGATGTAAGAGAAATTCGGAAATACAGCAAGCGATTAATATTCCTCCACTTAAAGACTATATTTAACACATTTCGGAAAATTTCTTTAATTCTATTGATAACCACGAGAACTCCACAACTTAAGAAATTAAAATGTATGATATTAATATCGAAATAAAAATACCATGATATTTGATTAATATTGATATATTTTATCAATACTGATATATAAAGCCAAACATCACTAAAAATCAAATATATAAACCAAACATCAAATAACTTTTAATACTGATGTACAAAACATCAGTTATTACGAATTTGGCAAGATATCTTTACTGTTTTACGATAGATTGCTATTTCAAAATGCAATTTGATATATATATATATATATATATATATATATATATATATATTGAAAAAAATATATATGTGAGCTATTTTACACTAGTGTAAACATTTCCATCTATTCCGTCTAATTATCATAAGTGACCACAGAAAAAAGATTCTTTCAGATCGCAGAAATAAGTCTACCGAAATAAAAGTTTTATCAGAGAATAATACAAGAAATCCAGATTAAAAGTGACTTCTATGGAGAATTTGGTGATATTGGCACGAGAACTTCACTGTTTTACGATAGATTGCTATTTTAAATGCATTTTATTGTCCAAAGCTATCATTTGAATCAATTATCTATATATCCATTGATTAAAATATCCATTGTCCATATATACACATTGTCCTAATATCCATTGATAAAAATACATATTGTTCTTATATATCATTGTCCCATATCCATTGTTCTTATATCCATTGATTAAAATATCCATAATCTTTATCCACTGATTAAAATATTGGCACATTTTAATTTTTAGCACGATTACGATGAATTGCAATACCGTAATGTATTATCAAGAAAATGAGCTGACCGTGAAAACATATTTTTCATCAATAATTTATATATATATTAGGAAAACCAACATACCTGTACTATTTTACATTATTGAAAATTTTCTTTTCAATTATCATAAGCAAACACACAAAACGATTCCTTCAGATCACAGAGATAAGTTCACCACAATAAAAGCTTTGTCACAGAACTATACGAATAATAGTGACTTCTCCAAAAAAAAAAAAGACAGAAGAAAATGCACGAAATAATAACACTGAAACCAACCCAAAAATGGAGACCAGTGCATCCTAAATACCAATTAGTCGTCGATCTTTCATTCGTGGGCAATTCCCTCCTAATTGATTCGTTGAATTAAGTGGTAGCTTTCGATCGCACTGTTGACCAGTTCACAAATCAGGAGGAGACAAGCGACAAGTCCGGGGGAAGATGGATTGACGAATTCTGCCACGCTCTGCGAATTAGAGAAGGAGTGGAGAAAAAAAGGATCCTAGCGTCCGGCTGCAAAGATTACAACAAATCGCTTAATGCTGAATTAGGTCACTTGTCTCATTTTTTTTTTTTTCATTTCTGCAGGAATTTGATGGGACAAAAGAGAACATCAGTTAATCTAGTAAGTCATGGAAGTTTCTATAAAAATATAAGAGACCAGGAAGTGTATTTGTAATACTATCGTTGTAAAAGCTAGTGGTCTTATTTGAATATGTTTACACATTAAAATGTTGTTACATCCTAATTTTTAGCAAGATAGTTTCACCGTATTACGACTAATTTCAATATTATGTATTTTCAAGAGAATGTATTTCCATTTTACTAATATTTTACATATATATATATATAAGTTTTTATCTGCTTCGTATAATTATCGTAAGTAAACAGAGATAATGTTTCATTCAGATCACAGGGATAAGTCTGTCAAAATAAAAATATCAAAATATAATACAAGAAGTCCAGATTAAAGATGACATATGAAGAATATGGCGATATTAGCAAAATAACTTAACTATTTCACGATAGATTGGTATTGCAAAATTCATTTGAATATCCAAAAATACCACTTGAATCAGGTATTTATATATTCATTGATTACATTATTGTGACATTTGAATTTTTAGCAAGATGTTATGTATTTTATCATGTATTTTCAAGAGAATGCAACCTACGAAAAACATATTCATTGTTATCATTAATATCTTAGACATACATAATCTTATGAAAACAAATATATATATGAGCTATTTTACATTAGTATAAAAATTTCCATCCATTCCATCAAATTATCATAAATAAACTCAGAAAAATATTCCTTCAGATCGCAGAAATAATACAAGAAGTACAGATTAAAGGTGACTTCTTCCAAAAAGAACACAGAAGAAACTGGACGAAAGAAGAACATTGAAACCATCCCAAAAGTAGACCAGCGCATCCTAAATACCAATTAGTCGTCGATCTTTCATTCGTGGGCTATTCCCTCCGAATTGATTCGTCGAATTAAGTGGTAGTTTTCGATCGCACTATTGACTAGTTCACCAATCACGAGGGGGTCAAGCGAGAAGTCCGGGGAAAGATGGATTGACGGATCCTGCCACGCTCTGCGAATTAAAAGGAGGATTGGAGAAAAAAAGGATCCTAGCGTCCGGCTGCAAAGATTTATTAACAAATCGCTTAATCCTGAATTAGGTCACTTGCCTCAATGAGCAAAAGTGGACGCCGATTTTTTATTTTCTTATCTTTGCAGGTATCTGATGGGACAAAAGGGAACATCAGTTAATATAGTAAGTCAGGAAGTCTACAAAAACAAAACAGATCAGGAATAGATCTAATATAGTAAATTTGTAATATTATTACTGTAAATCAGGTGGTCCTTTCAAAAGCATATTAAAATCTCACGTCCCAGAAAATGTACCAATTCCTTACCCAATTGATGTTCTATCAGGTAAGATTTTAGTTAACAGAGGATATGCATTTTAAATCCTCATGTTAATATTACTAGTCTAGAGTCATGTATTCCATATTTAGCACAATGCACTAACACTTAAATCAGTTATTTCTATATTCATTGATTAAAATATTGGCACATTTTAATTTTTAGCAAAATAGTTTCATTATATTACTGTGAATTGCAATATCTTAATGTATTACGATATCTTACGATAGAGTGCTATTTGAAAATGCATTCGGACGTTTAAAGATTTCACTTGAATCAGTTGTTTATATATTGATTGATTGTCATTTCTTGAATTTTTAACAAGGTAGTTTCATTGTACTATGGTAAATTGCAATATTTGTGTATTTTAACATGTATTTTTTAGAGAATGAGAAAAACAAAAATATATTTAACTATCATTATTAATAATTTATTATTAATATATATATATATATATTATATATATATACACGTTTTATTATGAAATCAAATATATCTTCAAAATTATTGAACAAATGTACGTCTATTTTGTCTAATTATCATAAGTAAACACAGAAAAAGATTCCTTCAAATCGCAGAAATAAGTATAACAAAACAAAAAGCATTGCCAGAGAATAATACAAAAAGTACTGATTGAAGGCAACTTCTATGAAGAATTTGGCGATATTGGCAAGATAGCTTCACTGTATTACAATAGATCGTTATTTCAAAATGCTTTTGATGTATCATATTGTATTTTAACATTTATTTTTCAAAAGAATGTCAACAATTAAAATATATTTATCCCTAGTTTTAATAAACCAAAGTAATGATTACTTCAGATCGAAGAAATAAGTCCACCAAAATAAAAGCTTTCTCACAGAATAAGTCCAGATTAAAGGTGACTTCTTTCAAAAGAAGCTCAGAAGAAACTGGACGAAAGTAGAACACTGAAACCATTCCAAAAAAGGAGACCAGCGCATCCTAAATACCAATTAGTCGTCGATCTTTCATTCGTGGGCAATTCCCTCCCTAATTGATTCGCCGAATTAAGTGGTAGCTTTCGATCGCACTATTGTCCAGTTCACAAATCACGAGTGGACAAGCGAGAAGTCCGGGTTAAGACGGATTGACGATTCCTGCCACGCTCTGGGAATTAAAGGAGGAGTAGAGAAAAAAGGATCCTAGTGTCCAGCTGCAAAGATTTATTAACAAATCGCTTAATCTTGAATTAGGTCGCTCTCGCCTCATTGATCTCTATAAGGTACGACTGAAGTGCACAGGGGGAAACTCTCCTTAATTTATGTAAAAATTGCTAATCTAACATCAAGTAAAAAGCATTCTTAGATTTAGACTTTTATAAAAAGAAATATATTTTAACTATATTACATTACTCAAAAAATTTCCATCTATTTAATCTAATTATTATGTTTAAACAAAGATAAAGACTCCATCAGGACTTTGTATTTGGAATAATAATAAATGCTTTGTAATTGGATAATAAAAGAAGTCCAGATTAAATGTGACATGTCCCAAAAGAAGAGACAGAAGAAACTGGACGAAAGTAGAACACTGAAACTAACCAAAAGTGGAGACCAGCGCATCCTAAATACCAATTAGTCGTCGATCTTTCATTGGTGGGCAATTCCCTCCTAATTGATTCGCCGAATGATAAGTGGTAGCTTTCGATCGCACTATTGACTAGTTCACAAATCACGAGAGGACAACCGAGAAGTCCGGGGAAAGATGGATTGACGGATCCTGCCACGCTCTGCGAATTAAAAGGGAGGATTGGAGAAAAAAGGATCCTAGCGTCCGGCTGCAAAGATTTATTAGCAAATCGCTTAATCCTGAATTAGATCCCTTGGCTCATTGAGCAAAAGTGGTCACTTCTTTTTTTTTATTTTATTTCTGCAGGAATCTAGTGGGACAAAAAGGAACATCAGTTAATGTAGTAAGTCAGAGAGTTTCTATAAAAACAGAATACATCAGGTTTTCATCTAATAAAGTTTATTTGTAATATTATTACTTTATAACTAGCGGTAATTTCAAAAGTTTGTTAAAATCTTACGTCCCAAAAAGCTTGTCAATTCCCTACCCAATAGGTGTTTTATCAGGTAAGATTTTAGTATGGACAGAAAACGCATTTTAAATCCTCATGTTAATATTACTAGTCTAGAGTCATGTAATGCATATTTAGCACCATACACTATCACTTGAATAATTTATTTATATATTCATTGTCTAAAATATTGTCACATTTTAATTTTTAGCTAAATAGTTTCATTATAATACTATGAATTGTAATACCATACCGATATTTTAAGAAAATCCATTTGGATGTCCAAAGATATAACTTTAATCAGTTACTTATATATTCGTTCGTTAAAATATTGTCCCTTTTGATATTTAGTAAGATATAATTTACTTTAACATGAATTTTCAAGAAAATGCAAACTACGAAAACATATTCTTTGTTATCATTAATACCTTATAACGTAATGGTTTGGAAACAAATATATCTGAGCTATTTTATATTAGTGTAAAAATTTCCATCTATTAAGTCTAATTATCATAAGTAAACGCAGAAAAGGATTCCTTCAGATCGTAGAAATAAGTCTACTAAAATAAAAACTTTGTCAGAGAACAATACAAGAAGTCTAGAATAAAGGTGGCTTCTCCCAAAAGACGAAACTGCAGAAAGAAGAACACCGAAACCCTCCCAAAATGGAGACGAGAGCATCCTAAATACCAATTAGTTGTTGATCTTTCATTCGTGGGCTATTCCCTCCTAATTGATTCGCCGAATTAAGTGGTAGCTTTCAATCGCAACTATTGACTATTTCACAAATCACGAGAAGACAAGCGAGAAGTATGGACAAAGATGGATTGACGAATCCTGCCACGCTCCGCGAATTAAACGAGGAGTGAAGGGAAAAAAAGGATCCTAGCGTCCAGCTGCAAAGATTTATTAACAAATCGCTTAATCCTGAATTAAGTCGCTTGCCTCATTGAGCAAAAGCGGACACTGCTTGTTGTTGTTTTTTTTTGCGGGTTTACGATGGGACAAAAAGTAACATCAGTTAATGTAGTAAGTTAGGGACGTTTCTACAAAAACAGAACATATCAGGGATTGATTTAATAAAATTTATTTGTAATACTATTTGTAATATTATTTATTGTAATATTATTTATTGTAATATTAATTATTTGTTATATTAATTTAGTTTTACAAATAAAATATATTAATATTATATTTTATTTGTAAAACTAGTGGTCTTTTCAAAAGTTCATGAAAATATCACGTCCCAGAAGGCCTACCAATTCCCTACTCAATGGGAGTTCTATCACTTAAGATTTCACTAATATTTTAAATCCTCATGTTAATATTACTAGTCTAGAGTCATGTACTGCATATTTAGCACAATGCACAAAGACTTAAATCAGTTATTTATATATTCATTGATTAAAATATTGCCACGTTTTAATTTTTAGTAAAATAATTTCATTATGTTACTCTGAATTGCGCTATGTTAATGTATTACGATATTTTACGATAGATTGCTATTTCAAAATGCATTTGGATGTCCGAAGATATCACTTGAATCAGTTATTTATATATTAATGGATTAAAATATGGGCCCATTTAAATTTTTAGAAATATATATTGCATTGAATTACGAAGAATTGCAATGTTGTGTATTTTTACACATATTTTCTAGAAAATAAAAAAGTAAAAATATATTAATTATCATTATTAATAACTTATTATTAATGCATATATTATGTTATAAAAAACAAACATATCTTCAAAATTATCGTAAACATTTCATCTTTTCTGTCTAATTATCATAAGTAAACAAAGAAGAAGATTCCTTCAGATCTCAGAAATATATCTACAAAAATAAAAGCTTTGTCAGGGAATAATACAAGAAGTCCAGATTAAAGATAACTTCTATGAAGAATTTGGCGATAATAAATTCATCCATCACAATATGTTAGTGTTAACAACTTTCAAGAGAATGCAAAACAAAAATAAATTAATCCATATGGTGTGTTAATAATTCATTCTATATATACCCATAACGCATATCATGAAAACAAACATATCTCAGATATTTTACACTGGTGTAAAAATTTCCATCCATTTTCTCTTATCATAAGTAAACACACAAAAAAAAATGCTTCAGTTCGCAGAAATAAGTTTACCAAAATAAAAGCTTTGTCAGGGAATAATACAAAAAGTCCAGATTAAAGGTGATTTCTTCTTCGAAAAAAGACGGAAGTGACTGGAGAAAGAACAACGCTGAAACTATCCCAAAATGGAGACGAGCGCATTCTAAATACCAATTAGTCGTCGATCTTTCATTCGTGGGCAATTCCCTCTAATTAATTCACCGAATTAAGTGGTAGCTTCCGATCACACTATTGACTAGTTCACAAATCACGAAGACACAAGCGAGAAGTCTCGGGGAAGATGGATTGACGAATCCTGCCACTCTCTGCGAATTAAAGGAGGAGTGGATGAAAAAGGATCCTAGCGTCCGACTGCAAAGATTTATTAACAAATCGCTTAATCCAGAATTAAATCGCTTGCCTCTTCCTCAATTCTCTTTTTTTTATTTCTGCAGGACTCTGAGGAGACAAAAGGGGACATCAGTTAATTTTGTAACATATAAAGCCAGGGATATTTCTATAAAAACAGAAAAGACCAGGAATTGAACTAATGAAGGGTATTTGTAGTATCATTGTTCTAAAACATAATGGTCTCTTCAAAGGTTAAGGATTTTCTAAAATGTCATGTCCCAGAACACCTATCAAATCAATTAAACTCATGTACATAAATAAGGATAAGAGTTCAGGCAAGGAAAGAGACAGAAGCAAAACAAATTTGACTTATTTGTAAAGTCTATTTATTAAACAAAAGGTAACGAGCAAAAAAGTTGCTATATGTTTGACATAATTAATAAAAATTGCGATTTTTACTCCCTGGAGCAAATTTTCAAAAAGAACCTATTTACAAAAAGCAGTATAACATGGTTAGTATGATGGTTGATATGGAGTATGTCTCACAGACGATGCAATACAGGCCTTACAACGCCTACGCCTGCTGAGTATCAAATTATCAACCTGATCTTGGGAAATATTACACCACTCATCAAGCAATGGCCTCCGAAAGTTCCGGTTGACAGGTGGGAGGGGGTTGACGGTCTGCAATTCGTCGGCCAAGCATATCCCACACATGCTCTATTGGATTCAAGTCCGGTGAGTATGCTGGCCTATCCATACAGGTGATATCCTCCAATTGAAGGCATTCCTCTACAATGTTGGCACGGGTGAGGACGGGCGTTGTCATCCATAAACAGAAATTCAGCGCCCATGGCGCCCCGAAACAAACGTACATGTTGTTCCAGAATGACATCCCGATAGATTTGGCCTGTCATCGTTACACTCTGAACATGCATGTCAGTTCTGGAACCAAGAATAATTCCTCCTCAAACGAGCCATCCTGCACCACCGTAACGGTGTCGTTCAATGGTGTTCTCTTGGTGGTAACGGGTACCTGGCGCTCTCCATATGAAAGTCCGGCGAGAATCAGACTGCAAACTAAACCTGGACTCGTCGAAAACATCACACAAGACCAGCTGTTGCGGTGTCCACAATGCATGGTCTACTCCAGGTTAATCGCAGGCGACAGTGAGTCGCGGTAAGTGGAACACATCTGACAGGCCTACGAGCATATAGAGCAATGTGCCCTAAGCGTCTGTACACGGTCTGCCTTGAAACTGTCGTACTGGTAGCTGAAGAGATGATGAGACAGGTCTGATGCTGTGCTCCGTCTGTTTCTTTTGGCAGTAACTGCTAAATACCGGTCCTCATTCGGCGTTGTAACTCTGGGGCGACCTGTGCTGTAACATCTACTCACATTACCATCATCTTGTATTCGTTGCCAAAGCCTGAAGATGACACTCTGGGTGATTCCAAGTTCCTCGGATACTTCCTGCTAGGTACGTCCCCATTTCCAGTCGTCCAATAATTCTACCACGTAAAAAAATCATCCAAATGCTTCATTTGTGCCATAACTATGTGGTTACTGCACTGAAAGGCTTTTAAAGCGCTTGTAAACAATTTTACTTCTTTGCCACCATTCCTTATATACCCCTCTCTTACATTCTCGTCATTGTGACGTACTATCCGCGCCATCTGGTGGTTTCCTTTAATTTGCATATTCTTCTTCAAGATGTGTGTGATAATTCTACAGGTGAAATTTTTATTTTAGAGTTCAATTTCTGTGTGATTCTGAATTATCCTTAATTTATGGATATGAGTGTATTTATATAATGGATTGCATATTCATGGATTGCATAAGCCACATATAAAGAATTTGGCGATATTGGGAAGATAGCAATCTATGGTTATACAGTGAAGCTATGTCGAAATGCGTTTTTATTACCAAATCTGTCATTTGAGTCAGATATTTACATATTCATTTATGAAAATATTGCTGTAATACATTACGATGAATTGCAATAACATAATTTAATTTTAACATTTATTTTCAAGACAATGCAAAGAGAGAAAGCTTATACATCACCATTGGTAATAATCTTATATATACTTATAAACATACATATATGATAATACATACATATATATATATATATATATATATATACATACGTATGTTGATTATATATCTATATATATATATTATAAAAAGGAAACATATCTGAGCTATTCTATATTAATGTAAAAATGTTCATTTTATTCCTTTCTAATTATCATAAATAAACACAGAAAAAGTATCCTTCAGATCACAGAAATAATTCTACTAAAATAAAAGCTTGCTGAGAGAATAATACAAGAAGTCCAGATTAAAGGAAGCTTCTATGAAGAATTTGGAAATATTGGCAAGATAGCTTTACTGTTTTACATAGAACCAAAGCAATATCTTAATGTATCTTATTGTATTTTAAACATGTATTTTCAAGAGAATGCAAACCACAAAAATATATTCATCGCTAGTGTTAATAAACACAAAGAAAAGATTCCTTCAGAACACAGAAATAAGGCCACCAAAACAAAACCTTTCTCACAGAATAAGTCCAGATTAAAGGTGACTTCTTCCAAAAAAAGCTCAGAAGAAACTGGACGAAAGTAGAACACTAAAAACCCTTCCAAAAAAAAGAGACCAGCACATCCTAAATACCAATTAGTCGTCGATCTTTCATTCGTGGGCAATTCCCTCCTAATTGATTCGCCGAATTAAGTGGTGGCTTTCGATCGCACTATTGTCCAGTTCACAAATCACGAGAAGACAAGCGACAAGTTCGGGGGAAGACGGATTGACGATTCCTGCCACGCTCTGCGAATTGAAGGAGGAGTAGAGAAAAAAGGATCCTAGTGTCCGGCTGCAAAGATTTATTAACAAATCGCTTAATCCTGAATTAGGTCGCTTGCCTTATTGATCAAAAGTGGACACTATTTCTTGGTTTTTTTTTTTCTGTAGGAATCTGGTGGGACAAAAAAGAAACATCTGTTAATGTAGTAACTCAGGAAAATTTCTATAAAATCAGAGAAGACCAGTAAAGTATTCGTAGTATTATTATTACTGCGAAATCTAGTGGTAAATTTAGTTTAGATTTTTACTAAAATCTCACGTCGCTCGAGGCATGCCAATTCACGCATACGTTCACGTATTTCTATAAGGTATAAGCTGCTTAAATCATGTAAAAATTATTAATCTAACAAAAAGCAATGCATACTTAGACGTAGACTTATGTTATAAATACAAACATATCTGAACTATTTTACATTACTCTTAAAATTTACATCCATTCCGTCTAATTATCATGAGAAAGAAAAGGGAAAGATTCTTTCAGATCGCAGAAATAAGTCTAGTGAAGTAAAAATTTTGTCATAGAATATTAAAGAAAGTACAGATTAAAGGTGACTTCTGTGAAGAATTTGGCGATATTTTCAAATGCATTGTTTTGCAGTAGAATGCTATTTAAAATAGTATTTTGATATCCATAGTTATCAATGAAACTAGTTATATATATATATATATATATATATATATATATATATTCATTGATTAAAATATTGCCACATTTGAATTTCTCGAAAGACAGTTTAATTGTATTTTGATGTATTGCAATAACTCAATGAATTTTAAATTGTATTTTCAAAAGAATGTAAACTCTGAAAACATATTCACCGTCACTATTAACTTTTAGATAACATTATGTTATGAAAACCAGCATATCTGAGCTTTTTTACATTTTATAATAGTGTAAAATTTCCATTTATTCCGTCTAATTATTATAAGTAAACAAAGAAAAAGTTCCCCTTCAGATCGCAGAAATAAGTCTACCAAAATAAAATCTTTTGTCACTGAACAATGCGAAAAGTCCAGATTAAAGGTGACTTCTCCCAATGAAAGAAGAATCTGGAAGAAAGAAGATCACTGAAACCATCCCAAAATGGAGACGAGCGCATCCTAAATACCAATTTGTCATCGATCTTTCATTTGTGGGCAATTCCCTCCTAATTGATTCGTTGAATTAAGTGGTGGCTTTCGATCGCACTGTTGACCAGTTCACAAATCAGGAGAAGACAAGCGAGAAGTCCGGGGGAAGATGGATTGACGAATTCTGCCACGCTCTGCGAATTAGAGGGGGAGTGGGGAAAAAAGGGTCCTAGCGTCCGGCTGCAGAGGTTTATTAACAAATCGCTTAATCCTGAATTAGGTCACTTGCCTCAATGAGCAAAAGTGGACGCTGTTCTTCCTTTTTTTTTTATTCTGCAGGAATCTGATGGGACAAAAGAGATCAGTTAATGTAGTAAGTCTGGAAATTTCTTTGAAATCGGAAAAGACCAGGGTTTGATTAATGAAGTATATTCGTAACATTATTACTGTGAATTCTAATACTAAATTTAGTTGAGGGTTGACTAAAATCTCACTTCGCATGAGGCATGCCTTGTACAATCGGTGTTCCGTATCGTAAGATTGTAGTATAAAATTGAAAGGCACCTTAATTCATGTAAAAATTACTAATCTAACACCATGAAATGGCTACTTAGACTTATGTTACAAAAATAAAAATATCTGAACTATTTTACTTTACTCTAAAAATTTCCATGTATTCCATATAATTATCTTGAGTAAACAAAGAGAAAGATTCCTTCAAATAAGTCTAGCGAAATAAAAGCTTTGTCATAGAATAAAACAAGAAGTACTGATTAAAGGTGCCTTTTATGAAGAATATGACGGTAGTTTCAAGATACATTGTGTTACAATAGATTGCTATTTCAAAATATATTTTGATATCCATAGCTATCTCTGAAATTAATTATATATATTTATACATATTCTTTGTTTAAAATATTGAAAAATTTGAATTTCCAGCAAGACAGTTTCATTGTATTGATGTATTGCAATAACGCAATGCAGTTTAACAAGTATTTTTCAAAAGAATGCAAACTCTGAAAACATATTCATCCTCATTATTAATAACTTATATATAACATTACGTTATGAAAACAATTATATCTGAGCTATTTTACATTTTATATTAGTGCAAAAATTTTCATCTATTCCATCTCATTATCATAAGTTAACGAAAAAAAAAGATTCCTTCAGATGGCAGAAATAAGTTTACCAAAACAAAAAGCTTTGTCAAAGAACAATACAAAAAGTCCAGATTAAAGGTGACTTCTCCCAAAAGAAGACAGAAGAAAGTGGAAGAAAGAAGAACAGTGAAACCATCCCAAAATTGAGACGAGCGCATCCTAAATACCAATTAGTAATCGATCTTTTATTCGTGGGCAGTTCCCTCCTAATTGATTCTCCGAATTAAGTGGTGGCTTTCGATCGCACTATTGACTAGTTCACCAATCACGAGTGGACAAGCGACAAGTCCGGGGGAAGATGGATTGACGAATCCTGCCACGCTCTGAGAATTAAAGGAGTAGTGGAGGAAAAAAGGATCCTAGCGTCCGACTACAGAGATTTATTAACAAATCGCTTAATGCTGAATTATGTCGCTTGCCTCATTGAACAAAATTGGACACTGTTTTCTTTTTTTTATTTCTGCAGGAATCTGATGGGACAAAAAGAGAACATCAGTTGATGTAGTAATTTCGGAAGTTTCAAAAAAATAGAAGATGCAAGTAACTGTATTTGTAATATTATGTGAAACTTAGTGGGCTTTTCAATAGTTTTGGGTTTACTAAACACTCTCACGTCACAGAAATCTCACGTAATCAATTTCCAGCCCCATTTCTGTCCTATCACGTTAATACGCAGAGGAAACATACCTTGAATCACATTATAATTACTAATTCAGCGTCATATAAAGCAGATTTAGCATAAATTTCCGACCATAATTTAAAAAAAAAAATATATTTAAAAATTGCGAGAATAATAAAATCACTGATGCTTAAAAATGTAAATGTAAAATTATTATTTTGAGACTAATTTTAACACACTGCTTCATTATACATTTTAACAATTGATTTAAATAAGCAACAGTATTGCAAAGTTACAATTAAAAAGAAAACGACGTTATCAAAACAGTTAGTTAATATATACAAAAAATGGAACAAGTATTGTACAATAAAAGGAAATAGAATATATTAACGCATAAACAATTTTCTGGAATATTCTTTTAGCTCTTCTTAGATAAAAGCACAGATTATCAATTGTTCCGCTAGATTTGAAATCTATACTCGGTGATCTGTCTGAGATACATTTTTTTGACATAGCTGTCTTAGCGCGTCCACAGAAAAAGTCTTAAATAAAAATTTGATGAAGTTTTCCTTGAAAACAGCGATACTGCAACGAAAATACATTCTGGAGGGAACTTCTTTTCTCTCGTGTATTATATGTATGGAGATGTTCTCAAATCATGCGATAAGGTGTTTTGCGAGTAGTGCTTCACTTTTAATCACCACTTTCTTTCCCCAATACTTGTTCATCGCACTTAGATCCGTCTTACCAAGGGCCTCGGACTTTTGGAACAAGAATAGTCTCTTCACTATCTATCTTTTGCGTTGTGCGTTAATGATTCCTTTTCAAATTTTTCTCTCTCCTGAGTCCGCCTTTACAGCTCCCCCTTTTTTTTTACTGTTCCAATTGAGGAGTTCATATATCGGCTGCTTACTTTTTCCGGAAGTGCCAACAATGCATTTCAAGGACAGCTCTTCATATAGTCATTTGCTTGCTTTTATTCCGGTACTCCCACATTTTCTTCACTTTATGATCACGTTTTCATCATTTTTTTTTATGCCACCATCATTTATTTCTGCTCCAGATGCTAGTCATTTTTTATTATTGGTTGGATTTCAGCCTTAAAATCTGCCCAGGGATTAAGAAGTTCCACCATTGTTGGAGATTGTCCTCGCTAATCAGTCTCAACCAAGTCGCGAGACTTTTGGTGGCCAAGGGTTGTTTCATCCCAGATTTTGTACCACCAAAAGTGAATTTTGCTAAAGTTTTCCTGCCTCTGTAGTGTGTCCATACAATTTCAACCACGTCAATCAAAAACTATATTGGGTATCCCAGCTCTAGACACAGTGATGTGGTATTGTGTAGTAGTAGTAGTACCTCATAAAATATATATGTATACCTCATTTCTGGTATTCCTTCCGCAAAAACAACTTATTATTTTTTTGGTAAATCCCCCTGACTGTAAAATATCATCGAGCGATCAAATTCTTATATCTTTGCGACCCCCTTTTCGACAAACATATTCACCTATCTGTAAGACACTCCTTGGCGAACTATATTTCGCCGTTCGAAAAGCCACCAATTAAATATTCAAATATTACATTCAATATTCATTCCACGCCACATCCTTTATTTATGGAAGAATATAAACAGGCTAGATGTGTTCAGGCTTTGTACCTTCTGGACACAGTCCTTTGCCGATCAAAGCAGACTCGCATTCACAGGAGGATCAGAAGTTTTAACACGCATGCACACAAATATACACGTTAATAATCACTTTAATATATGAAATAGCGCCTGATGGCCGAGTGGCTAGAGCTCTGGCTCTCGGTACCACAGGTATCGGGTTCAAATCCCGATGTTGCCATGGGTGTTTGTAGTGGTTCGGAATCCACTTCAAATCGCAGGTCCCGGTCTAATAGGATCGTAGAGCGTTGCGGGGCATTGCTACTCCGCGTCCATGGCTTATCTTCAAGTTACACGCGTCCCCTGGGTAGTGCAAAGTGAGTAACATCGGTGCAGCCCTTATGGCAGAAAAGGATTACGGTCTATTTGACAGCTGCATTAGAAAGGAATATATGAAATGTACTGAACGGTACTATCAGTACTATACATAAACTCTATATTATCTCCTTCTTTTTCATTGGCGCAACAGTTTAATACGAAACCAAAAAATCATTGCTGAAAGAAATGTAAAAACGATTTTGGCATTACAGCATTAAAAATCCATATATCACGAAGCTCTTTCAATGCACTTATATCCCAGATTAAAACTATCGATATTTTAAAACAATAATAATTAACTATTTTTTATATTTATATAAAAATGTATTATTTTTTATATTGTTTAATATGTATAAAAATTTGGTGTTGAAAGCAGATTATGTTCGGTTAATATATTGAAAAGGCCCATTGAAATTTAGATTTTAAATTTCGGGCAAAATAAATAAACAATTCAATTGAAATAAAAATAACGTGATATTTTTAAAAAATACAGAAAAAAAGCTTTATTTATTTAATATCAGAAGACTTTTTACGCTTAATTCAATTCAATTCAGAAATGTTACAATGTATAAGGTTATGAATACTTTTATTTAAAGGAGTTTGTTAAAAAAATTATATTTTTTTTTAAAGTTATAAATATCAACTCTTTCCATATACTTTCCTAACACAACTAAACTAAGGCAAAAATAATCGAATTATCATAAAATTACTTTCATTTGCTTTAAAAAAATAATATTTTGTTATATGAAAAAAACTATGGATGAAATAAAACTCTCAGTGATTACTTCCGTTTCTCAAATGCATATTATAATTAGAAAACACGTTCCAAAAATCAAAATCAAAAAATAATATGTACGATCTATTTTAGAATCAGTATTTTGCAAGATTTGCATTATCGTCCAAAGGCAAAATTATCGTTACAACTCTCCCTTCTAAAGCCTAATTTTTTTTTTATCCAATCTATCTTCTGCTTACCTTTACGTTGCCAAGAAGACACAACAAAATTCGAGCTCGACCAAATCTAAATGGTAACTATTCAAATAAAATTACTTTTGAGGCAGTGAAATAACCGAAATGCTTGTTGCATGATTATTTTAATTATACCCTGGAGACAATCACTCAAGAAATGTGTATGCAAATTACCATATTTGTTAAAGATAAAAAGCAGAAACTTTGCACGGATGCCTCAGGGAATCTTTTTATTTGGGTTGTTTCCTCTGATTAGCTAATGTGGAATCTAATTATTCCATGTTCAGCAGAAATGAAAAACGGATTTCTTGATTAAACTGTTGAACGAGCATGTATGCTGGTTTTCCTTATATGCTAATTAAAAATGATAATGTGCATGCTGCGAAGACGGTAGCGTTTATTTTATGCATAATTATTGATATCCAAATGAAGTAAAAAAGCTAAATTTTGAAAACTAATGAAAAAAAGTTATTTTTTTGTATTTATGGTATCTTTATTTTTGTCTGAAAACGAAATCTTTTCAAGCAATTTTTTATAAAGTAGAATGATAATATAAATTACTAATAGAAAACTAGACTCATGTTTTCAGCTTTATTAATAGTTTTTATTTATAAATGGATTTTAATTTGAGCTTGTATTTCTCATTTTCTATAAATTTTTAATGAAATGTTTTACCAAAAACGTTTGTCTGACTTTTCAGTCGTTTTTATGTTACAATACAACATTGTAATGTTTCTTTTTAAACATTATATTCTATAGATTTGCTTGTTTTATGCATTCTATACTATAGAATCTCTTGTTTCACGCATTCTACACTATAAATCCATAAATCAGAAAGTTCTTCCTATGGACTCATGTTATATTTTTCATTGTGACGAAACTAAGTTTAAATTGACCTCTTTTTAAAACGATAATGACCAATCATTTTTTTTTATATTTAATAAAAATGTATTTTATTTATTTTGTTTAATATGTATAATAATTTGGGAGATTTTAAATTTTCTAGAAAATAAATAATAAATTTAATTCTAGTAAAAATAACGCATTTTTTTTTAAAGAATTATAGGAAACAATATTTACTTTGTTTAATATCATATGTTTTATATTTAATTCAATTTAATACAGTAATCCTACAATGCATCATGTAATGAATATTTTTCTTTTAAGGAGTGTGTCCAATAATATTATTTTTTTTTTAAAGTTATAAATATCTACCCTTTTCATCCTAACACAACTAAACTAACGCATTAATAATCAAATTTTCAAAAAATTACTTTCAATTGCAGAATAGTAACATTTGTACTCTGCAAAAACTTTTAACAAATAATATTTTGCTATACGAAAAACTGTGGATGAAATAAAACTCTCCAGTAATTATTTCCGTTTGTTAAATGCAAATTATAACTAGAAACACGTTCAAAAAATAAAATAAAAAATAATATGCACTATCTATTTCAGAATCAGTATCTTAGAAAATTGCATTATCATTATTTGCACTACCATCAAAAGACCAAATTAACATTACAGCTATTCCTTCTTAATGATGATTTTTTTTTCAAATATATCGTCTGCTTACCTTCGCGTTGCCAAGAAGACACAACTAAATTCGAACCATTCCTCTCGACCACATCTAAATGGTAACTATTCAAATGAAGTTATTCTTGAGACAGTAAAATAACTGAAATGCTTGTTGCACGATTATTTTAATTATACCCTGGAGACAATTGCTTAAGAAATGTGCATGTAAATTATCATAATTATTAAGGATAAAAAAAGCGAAAACTTTGCACGGAAACCTCAGGGAATCCTTTTATTCGGGTTGTGTTCCTCTGATTAGCTAATGTGGAATCTAATTATTCTATGTTCAGCAGAAATGAAAAACAGATTTCTTGATTAAACTGTTGAACGAGCATTTATGCTGCTGTTTTCCTTATATGCTAATTAAAAAATAAATGCCCATTCTATGAAGACGGTAGCTTTTATTTTGTGCATCATTTATGCATAATTATTGATAACTAAATGAAGTTAAAAAGCTAAATTCTGAAAACAAATGAAAAAAAATTTTTTTTATAGATGGTATCTTAATTTAAATTAAAGCTTTTAAGTAATACTTTTTTTGTAAATTAAATGTTTTTACTATACAAAACTAGACTGATGTTTTTTTTCTAATGGTTTTCATTTATAAAATGGATTTTAATCTGTGCTTGATTTTGGTTTCTAGTTATGCATTTGTAATGAATTGCCTTTCTAAAATTGACTGTAAAAGATTTACTTTTCTTTTATTAGTTGTTTTATGTTACACTAAAACTTTGTAACTTTTCATTTTAAGCGAAATATATTTAACAGAAAACACAAATTTAATTTTCAAATTGGAGACATTTGTACAACGCATAAATTTTACATAATATATTTTCTTCTTCTTTATTGGAAAAAGAGATTAACGTGGGCGAGGCTGCCTACTGGCAGATTTCAAGACAGTTTTCTTTTTGCAGGGTAGGAATACTGCTCAACGTTCTGCAGTCATATTAGACTGGGAACTACGATTGAAAGTGGATTTTGAACCACTACAAACATCCATTGCACTGCCTGGACAAGGGACCTGTGGCACTCAGGCGTCAAGCGATAGTCACTCGGCACCATTAGACGAAAATATCAATTCTACATGCCTTAATTTTTATAAAATAAATAATCAATTCAATTCAAGTAAAAATAATATGAACTTTTAAAAAAATACGGAAAAAGATTTACTTTGTTTAATATCATATAACATTTACACTTATTTTATTTAAATATATAAATTGTACAATCCATAGGGTTATGAATATTTTTATTTTAAGAGATTATACAACAATTATATTTACATTTAAAAGTATAAAATAAATCTTTTCCATATTAATACAACTAAACTAACGCATTAATCATCAAACTATCATAAAAATTACTTTCAATTGCAAAATAGTAATATTTGTACCTGTAAAAAGCATTTAAAATATAATATTTTTAGTATACGTAAAACTGTGGATGAAATAAAACTCTCCAGTGGTTATTTCCGTTTCGTTAAATGCAAATTATAATTAGAAAACAACGTTAAAAAAATCGGGAAAAATAATATGTACGATCCATTTCAGAATCAGTATTTTACAAGATGTTATCATCAAAAGCCAAATTACCATTACAGTTTTCCTTCTAATGACTAATTTTATTTTTTAATCCAATATATCATCTGCTTAACTTTACGTTGCCAGAAAGACACAACTAAATTCGAGCTCCACCAAATCTAAATGGTAACTATTCAAATGAAATTATTCTTGAGGCAGTGAAATAACTGAAATGCTTATTGCACGATTATTTTATCAGTTATGCCCTGAGACAATTACTTAAGAAATGTGTATGAAAATTACCGTATTTGTTAAAGATAAAAAAGCGAAAATTTTGCACGGATACTTCAGGGAAGCTTTTTATTCGGGTTGTTGCCTCTGATTAGCTAATGTGGAATCTAATTATACCATGTTCAGCAGAAATGAAAAACATATTTCTTGATTAAACTGTTGAACGAGCATTTATATTGGTTTTCTTATATGCTAATTAAAAATGATAATGTGCATGCTCTGAAGACGGTAGCATTTATTTTGTGCCTCATTTATTCATAATTATTGATATTTAAATGAAGTTAAAAAGCTGAATTCTGAAATTTAATGAAAGAATTTAATTTTTTTATTCATGATATCATTTTGTCTACTTGGAAAACGGAATCTTTACAAATAAATTTTTTTATACAGTAGAATGTTAATTTATATTACTGATTTAAAACAAGCTGATGTTTTCAGTTTTACCAATGGTTTTCATTTATAAGTGGATTTTAATTTGTGTATGTATTTCGTATTTAGCCATAAATATTTAATTAAATGTTTTACTAAAAAAGACTGTATGTCTCTTTCAGTAGTTTTTATGTTACAATAAAGCATTGTAACTTTTCATTTTAAACATTATATATTCTACTTCTTTTAAACATTCCACACTATAAATCCATAAATCAGAAAGCTCTTCCGATGCACTCATATTACCTTTTTCGTCGTGACGAATCTCAGATAAAGCTGACCGCTATTTTAAAACAACAATAACCGATTATATGTTTTATTTAATAAATATGTATTATATTTATTTTGTTTAATATTTATAAGAATTTAATTAAATTAATATACTATGTTAGATTAATATACCAACTGTTCATAACAATTCTAGAGATTTTAAATTTTCTACAAAATAAATAATCAATTTAAATTAAGTAAAATTATTGTACTTTTTATAATAATTTTGAGAAAAGTACTTACTTTACTGAATACGATATGGTATTTTATACTTAATTTAATTTAATACAGAAGTACTGCAGTGTATCAGATTATGAATAGTGTTTATTTTAAGAAGATTGTACAATAATTGTATTTTTTAATTTTTTAAACATAAACTCTTTCAATCCCAATACATATAAACAATACATTAATATATAAAATTACTTTCAATTGCAGAATAGTAACATTTGCACTCTGAAAAAAAGTTTTAAAAAAATATTTTTGTTGTTGTATGAAAAGACTATGGATAAAATGAAACTCTCGAGTGATTATTTCCGTTTGTTAAATGCAAATTATAAATAGAAAACACTTTCCAAAATCAAAATAAAAAAAAACATTTGAACGATCTATTTCAGAATCAGTATTTTGCAAGATTTGCATTATCATCAAAAGCCAAATTACCATTACAGCTTTTCCATCTAATGACTAATTTTTACGTTGACAAGAAGACACAACTAAATTCGAGCTCGACCAAATCTAAATGATAAATATTCAAATGAAATTATTTTTGAGGTAGGAAATAGCTGAAATGCTTGTTGCACGATTACTTTAATTATACCCTGGAGACAATTGCTTAAGAAATATGTATGCAAATTACCATGTTTGTTAAAGATATAAAAAAGCGAAAACTTTGCCCGGATACCTCAGGGAATCTTTTTATTCGGGTTGTTTCCTTTGATTGGCTAATGTGGAATGTAATTATTCCATGTTCAGCAGAAATGAAAAACAGGATTCTTGATTAAACTGTTGAACTAGCATTTATGCTGGATTTCCTTATATGCTAATTAGAAATGATAATGCGCATGCTGTGAAGACGGTATCTTTTATTTTGTGCATCATTTATGCATAATTATTGATATCTAAATGAAGTTAAAAAGCTAAATTCAGAAAATTAATGAAAAAAAAATTTTTTTTTCATGGTATTATCTTGGTCTATGCTTAGTAACGAAATCTTTTGAAGTATTTTTTTATTAAGTAGAATGTTAATCAAAATTATTAATGTGAAACTAGACTGATTATTTTGTTTTACTAATGGTTTTACATTTACAAATGGATTTTAATTTGTACATGATGTTGGTTTCTAGTTATCTATTTTTAATTAAATGTTTTACTAATAATGATTGTAATCTTACTTTTCTTTAGTAGCGTTTGTATTACAATAATTAATTGCAATTTTAATTTTAAGCGAAACTTATTTAGCATTCTCAAGTTGTAATTGTCAAATATGTTTCGTTAAAAATGAAAAGTTACAATGTTTAATTGTAATATAAAAACTACTGCCTTAAGTCACCTTGCGGCTGTTGTTCGTATATATTTTTTATTTATTGTATCTTTATTTTTATTTGGAAACGAAATATTTTCAAGTAATATTTGAATAATATATAATATGTTATAATATATTTTAGTATATATAATAGTAATATACTGATATTTTCAGTTTTGCTATAGTTTTCATTTATAAATGGATTTTAGTTTGTACATGGTTTTAGTTTCCAGTTATACATTTTTAATTAAATGTTTTACTAAAAATCAATGTAACCTTGCTTTTATTTAGTAGTTTTTCTATTACAATTAAAAATTATAACTTCTCATTTTTTAACGACATATATTGGACAATTACAATGTGAGATATTTGATAAATAATATCTCGTTTAAAATTAAAAGTTGAAATTTTTATTGTAATATAAACACTACTAAAAGGAAAGTAAAGATTCTAATAATTTTTGTAAAACATTTACTTAAAAATGCATTACCAGAAGCCAAACCCATGTACAAATTAAAATCCATTTGTCAATGAAAAACATTAGGAAGACTGAAAACATCATGCTAGTTTTAGATTAGTAATTTAGATTACTATTCTACTTTTTAAAAAAATTACTTCAAAAAATTTCGTTTTCAGAAAAAAAATTAAGATACCAGAAATAATACCATACCATACCATAAGACCATAAATAAATAAAAATATTTGTTTTTTATGAGTTTTCAAAATTCAGCTTTTCAGGTTCATTTAGATATCAATAATTATGCATAAATGATGCACAAAATAAAATCTACCGTCTTCACAGCATGCACATTATCATTTCTAATTAGCATATAAGGAAAAAGAGCATAAATGTGAGTTCAACAGTTTAATCAAGAAATCTGTTTTTCATTTCTGCTGAACATGGAATAATTAGATTCCACATTAGCTAATCAGAGGAAGCAACCCGAATAAAAGATTCCCTGAGGCATCCCTGCAAAGTTTTTGCTTTTTTTATCTTTAACAAATATGGTAATTTGCATACACAATTCTTAAGCAATTGTCTCCAGGGTATAATTTAAATAATCGTGCAACAAGCATTTCAGTTATTTCACTGCCTCAAGAATAATTACATTTGAATAGTTACCATTTAGAATTGGTCGAGCTCGAATTTAGTTGTGTCTTCTTGGCAATGTAAAGGTAAGCAGACGATATATTTGGAAAAAAATTATTCAATAGAAGGAAATGCTGTAATGATAATTTTGCCTTTTGATGATAATGCAAATCTTACAAAATACTGATTCTTAAATAGATCTTACATATTATTTTTCTTATTTTGATTTTTAGGAGCTGATTTTCCAGTTATAATTTGCATTTAATAAACTGAAACAATCACTGGAGAGTTTTATTTCCTCTTTAATTTTTCGTATAGCGAAATATTATTTTTTTAAAGCTTTTTACAACGTACAAATGTCAATATCCTACTCAAAAATGTCATTTTCTTTTTATTAACGCCATTATTTTACATTGTGTCTCTTAGAGTTTTTTTAGGAAAACATTAATTATAACTAAATATTCAGTTTATATAAGCAAAATATTATTAGGTACAATTTTATATGGAGCAAATAATATTGTGATGTATAATAAAATACTCAAAGATATATGATAATAAATATATCATATATCTTTTTGAGGGAGTATTTGTTGAATAATTTAATCAAATATGAGTTAGCATTATTTTATGTAGGCCATGATGGCCAAGCGACTAGCTCTCTGTTGCTCGGTGACAAAGCGTTCGAGTCCCGGCGGCGTCATGGACGTTTGTAGTCGTTTGGAATCCAATTTAAACCGTAATTCCTGGGTATAATATGAGCGTATAGCGTACGGCTGACATCATACCCGTAAAAAAGAAAACGTCTATTATCTCGAAATCTTCCAGTAGGCCGACTGGCGTGGCCTACCTTCGCGCTATTGCAGCAATGAAGAAGAAGAATATTTTATATAAAAAAATAGGCAGTCTAAACAATGTTTCCAATTTGACAATTACAATTTGAAATGCCAGTTAAATATATTGCTTAAAATTAAAAAGTTACAATGTTTTATTGTAATCTAAAACTGCTAAAGAAAAGTACAGTTTATTGACATTTCTAGTAAAACATTTAATTAAAAATGCATAAATAGAAACCAAAACCATGCACAAATTAAAAAAGAATTATAAATGAAAACCACTAGTAAAACTGAAAACTTCAGTCCAGTTTTATATTAGTAATTTAAATTAACATTCTACTTTTAAAAAAAATACATGACAAGATTTCGTTTTCAGACAAAAATAAAGATACAATTTTTTTCATTAGTTTCCAGAATTTAGCTCTTTAACTTCATTTAGATATCAATAATTATGCATAAATGATGCACAAAATAAAAGATACCGTCTTCACAGGATGCACATTATCATTTCTAATTAGCATATAAAGAAATCCAGCATAAATGCTCGTTCAACAGTTTAATCAAGAATCCTGTTTTTCATTTCTGCTGAACATGGAATAATTAGATTCCACATTAGCTAATCAGAGGAAACAACTCGAATAAAAAGATTCCCTAAGGCATCCCTACAAAGTTTTTCGCTTTTTTTTATCTTTAACAAATATGGTAATTTGCATACACATTTCTTAAGCAATTGCCTCTAGGGTATAATTAAAATAATCGTGCAACAAGCATTTCAGTTATTTCACTGCCTCAAGAATAATTTCATTTGAATAGTTACCATTTAGATTTGGTCGAGCTCGAATTTAGTTGTGTCTTCTGGCAACGTAAAGGTAAGCGGACGATACATTGGAGAAAAAAAAATTAGTCATTAGAATGTAAAGCTGTAATGGTAATTTGGCCTTTTGATGATAATGCAAATCTTCAAAATACTGATTTAGAAATAGATCGTGCATTTTTTATTTTGATTTTTGTAACGTGTTTTCTAATTATAATTTGCATTTAACAAACGGAATCAATCACTGGTGAGTTTTATTACATCCTCAGTTTTTCTTATAAGAAAATACTATTTTTTAACAACTTCTTACAGAGAATAAGTGTTACGCTTCTGCAATTTGAAAGTAATTTTATGGTAATTCGGTTATTAATGCTTTAATTTAGTTGTATTAGGATGTAAAGAGTTGATATTTATAACTTTAAAAAATTATAATTATTGTACAAATTCCTTAAAATAAAAATATTCACACTCTTATTCATTGTAAGATTCCTGAATATGGGTGTGAATGAATGAAATTAAATTAATTATAAAAAATCATATAATATTAAACAAAGTAAACAATGATCCTACAATTATTTAAAAGTGTGTAATATTTATACTTGAATTCAATGGATTATTTATATTGTATTAATAATCAATTATATTCAAAATGTTAATAATTAAGTTCTTATTTGTAACTATAAAAGTATGAATATTGTACAATCACCTTAAAATAAAAATATTTTTAAGTTATGCCCAAATTAAATCCATTTATAAATAAAAAATGTTAGTAAAACCGAAAACATCAGTGTAGATTTATATTAGTAATTTAAATCATCATTCTACTTAAAAAATACTTGAAAAGATTTCGTTTTCAGACAAAAAAAAATACCATAAATTAAAAAAAAATTTTTTTTTTTTTTTAGTTTTCAGAATTTAGCTTTATAACTTCTCTTAGAAATCAATAATTATGCATAAATGATGCACAAAATAAAAACTATCGCCTTCACAGCATGAGCATGATCATTTTTAATTAGCATATAAGGAAGATTATCATTAAAGCTCGTTCAACAATTTAATCAAAAAATCTGTTTTTCATTTCTGCAGAACATGTAATAATTAGATTCCCCATTAGTTAATCAGAGGAAACAACCCGGAATAAAAGATTCTCTGAGGTATCCGTGCAAAGTTTTCGCTTTTTTATCTTTAACAAATATGGTAATTTGCATACACATTTCTTAGGTAATTGTCTCCAAGGTAGATTGTCTGCAAGTATTGTCTACTGATGAAAATGATAGTGCAATAAGAATTTCAGTTATTTCACTGCCTCAAGAATAATTTCATTTGAATAGTTACCATTTAGATTTGGTCGAGCTCGAATTTAGTCGTGTCTTGCAAAATACTGATTCTTAAATGGATCGTATATTTTATTTTTTTTTTCTTTTGATTTTTGGAACGTGTTTTCTAATTATAATTTGCATTTAACAAACGGAAATAACCACTGGAGAGTTTTATTTAATCCACAGTTTTACGTATAGTAAAATATTATATTTTAAAGCGTTTTACATAGTACAAATATTACTATTTTGCAATTGAAAGTAATTTTATTATAGTCCGATGATTAATGCTTTAGTTTAGTTGTATTAGGACGGAAAGGGTTGATTTTATAACTTTAAAAAAATATAATTGTTGTACAATCTCTTAAACATAAAAATATTCATAGCCCGATGGATTGTACAATTTATATATTTAAATAAAATAAGTGTAAATGTTATATGATATTAAACAAAGTAAATCTTTTTTTCCGTATTTTTTTAAAAGTTCCTATTATTTTTACTTGAATTGAATTGATTATTTATTTTATAAAAAAATTAAGGCATGTAGAATTGATATTTTCGTCTATTGGTGCCGAGTGACTATCGCTCTGACGCCTGAGTGCCACAGGTCCCTTGTCCAGGCAGTGCAATGGATGTTTGTAGTGGTTCAAAATCCACTTTCAATCGTAGTTCCCAGTCTAATATGACTGCAGAACGTTGAGCAGTAATCCTACCCTGCAAAAAGAAAACTGTCTTGAAATCTGCCAGTAGGCAGCCTCGCCCACGTTACATCTCTTTTTCCAATAAAAAGAAGAAGAAAATATATTATGTAAAATTTATGCGTTGTAAAAAATGTTTCCAATTTGAAAATTACAATTTGTGTTTTCTGTTAAATATATTTCGCTTAAAATGAAAAGTTACAAAGTTTTAGTGTAACGTAAAACAACTAATAAAAGAAAAGTAAAGCTTACAGTCAATTTTAGAAATGCAATTCATTACAAATGCATAACTAGAAACCAAAATCAAGCACAGATTAAAATCCATTTATAAATGAAAAACATTAGAAAAACCGAAAACATCTGTCTAGTTTTGTATTAGTAACTTAGATTAACATTCTAATTTACAAAAAAAAATATTATTTGAAAAGGTTTCATTTAAATTAAAATATCATCAATAAAAAAAAAATTTGTTTTTCACTAGTTTTCAGAATTTAGCTTTTTTAACTTCATTTAGACATCAATAATTATGCATAAATGATGCACAAAATAAAAGATACCGTCTTCACAGCATGCGCATTATCATTTCTAATTAGCATATAAAGAAATTCAGCATAAATGCTCGTTCAACAGTTTAATCAATAATCCTGTTTTTCATTTCTGCTGAACATGGAATAATTAGATTCCACATTAGCTAATCAGAGGAAACAACTCGAATAAAAGATTCCCTGAGGCATCCGTGCAAAGTTTTCGCTTTTTTATATTTTAACAAATATGGTAATTTGCATACACATTTCTTAAGCAATTGTCTCCAGGGTATAATTAAAATAATCGTGCAACAAGCATTTCAGTAGTTTCACTACCTCAAGAATAATTTCATTTGAATAGTTACCATTTAGATTTGGTCGAGCTCGAATTTAGTTGTGTCTTCTTGGCAACGTAAAGGTAAAGCAGACGATATATTTAGATAAAAAAATTAGTCATTAGAAGGAAAATTTGTAATCTTATTTTGATGATAATGCAAATCTTGCAACATACTGATTATGAAATGGATCGTGTATATTGTTTTTTTCTTCTGATTTTTTGGAATGTGTTTTCTAATTATAATTTGCATTTAATGAACGGAAATAATCGCTGGATAGTTTTATTTCATACAATTTTTTTTATATAACAAAATATTATTTTCTTACAGAATTTTTCAGAATAAAATATTTATTATTCTGCAATTGAAAGTAATTTATGACAATCTGATGATTAATGCTTTAGTTTAGTTGTATTAGGATGGAAAATGTTTTCGTTTATAATTTTAAAAATGTAATTATTCCACAAACTCCTTAAATGAAAATATTCATAATTTTATACATTGTAAGATTTCTGTATTAAATTATATTAAGTGTGAAAAGTCACATGACATTAAACAAAGTAAACATTTTTTTCTATAATTCTTCAAAAGTTCAGATTATTTTTATTTGTATGTAATTGATTATTAATTTTATTAATAATCTATTCAATTTAATGCATTTATAATCATGTGTCTATTTATAACTTTAAAAAATATGATTATTTTAAAAATCCTTAAGATAAAAGTATTCCTAACCTTATATATTGTAATATGTCCGTATTCAATTAAATTAAATGTAAAAAGTCATACGATATTAAACAAAGTTTTCCTGTAATTCTTTGATAGTTCACATTATTTTTACTTGGATTGAATGTATTATTTATTTTTTTATTCATATTCAATTCAATTCAATATATTAATAATTAAATGTTTATTAATATTTTTAAAAATATGATTATTGTACAAACTCCTTAAAATGAAAATATTCATAATGTTATTAATTTTTAGATTTTTCAAGATTTTAAATTAAATGTAAAAAGTCAGATGATATTAATCAAAGTAAAAGGTTTTCCTATAAATATTTAAATGTTCACATTCTTATTTCTTGAAATGAATTGATTGGTTATTTATTTTGTTGAAGATTTAAACTCTGTAGAATTGCTATTAACTTTTCAATGTATTAACCTAACATTTTCTGTTTTTACCACTATATTTTTATACTTATTAAACAAAATTAAAATTATACATTTTTATTAAATATAAAAAAAAAATAAATTTTTATCGTCGTTATAAAATAACGATTACTTTAATCTGAGGTTAAATA
Source organism: Caerostris extrusa (assembly GCA_021605095.1). Lineage (NCBI taxonomy): Eukaryota > Metazoa > Arthropoda > Arachnida > Araneae > Araneidae > Caerostris > Caerostris extrusa. Next base: position 103,411 of record BPLR01017578.1, read on the forward strand.
AGTTTCATTTAAAATGAAAAGTTACAAATATTTAATTTTATCATAAAAACTACTAATAGTAAAGTAATGTTTGCAGTAATTTTTGTAAAACATTTCATTAAATATACATGGAAAAAAACGAAAGAAATGCACAAATTAAAATCAATTTATAAATGAGGAACATTAGTAAAACCTGAAAACATCTGTCTAGTTTTTTATTTTAGTAATTTAGATTAACATTCTACTTTTACAAAAAAGGATTACTTGAAAAGATTTCGTTACAAAGTACAGACAAAAGTAAAGATAACCTAACATAAAATATATTTTTTTCATTAGTATTCAAAATTTAGCTTTTTTAATTTCATTTAGATATCAATAATTATACACAAATTATGCACAAAATAAAAGCTACCGTCTTCACAAAGCATGCACATTATCATTTTTAATTAGCATATAAGGAAAAAGAGCATAAATGCTCGTTCAACAGTTTAATCAAGAAATCTGTTTTTCATTTCTGCTGAACATGGAATAATTACATTCCACATTAGATCATCAGAGGAAGCAAACCCGAATAAAAAAGATTACCTGAGGCATCCCTGCAAAGTTTTCGTTTTTTTATCTTTAACAAATATGGTAATTTGCATACACATTTCTTAAGCAATTGTCTTCAGGGTATAATTTAAATAATCGTGCAACAAGCATTTCAGTTATTTTACTTCCTCAAGAATAATTTCATTTGAATAGTTACTATTTAGGATTTGGTCGAGAGGAATGGCTCAAATTGAGTTGTGTCTTCTTGGCAATGTAATGGTAAGCGGACGATATATTGAGAGAAAAATTAGTCATTAGAATGTAAAGCTGTAATGGTAATTTGGCCTTTTGATGATAATGCAAATCTTCCAAAATACTGATTCAGAAATAGATCGTGCATTTTTTTCTTTTGATTTTTGTAACGTGTTTTCTAATTATAATTTGCATACAAAAAACTGAAATAATCACTGGAGAGTTTTATTACATCCTCAGTTTTTCTTATAAGAAAGTATTATTTTTTTTTTTTAAACTTTTTCAGAGTATATGTGTTACGCTTCAGCAATTTGAAATAATTTTAAGGTATTTCGGTTATTAATGTGTTAATTTAGTTGTATCAGGATGTAAAGAGTTGATATTTATAACTTTAAAAAAAATATAATTATTGTACAAATTCCTTAAAATAAAAATATTCACACCCCTTATTCATTGTAAGATTCCTGAATATGGGTGTGAATGAATGAAATTAAATTAATTATAAAAATCATATAATATTAAAACAAAGTAAACAATGTTTCTACAATTATTTAAAAGTGTGTAATATTTATACTTGAATTCAATGGATTATTTATTTTGCATTAATAATCAATTATATTCAAAATGTTAATAATTAAGTTCTTATTTGTAACTATAAAAAGTATGATTATTGTACAATCTCTTTAAAATAACAATATTTTTAAGTTATGCACAAATTAAATCCATTTATAAAAAAAAAAAATGTTAGTAAAATCGAAAACATCAGTGTAGATTTATATTAGTAATTTAAATCATCATTCTACTTTAAAAAAAATACTTGAAAAGATTTCGTTTTCAGATAAAAAAAAAAAAACCATCAATTAAAAAAAAAATTTTCTATTAGTTTTTCAGAATTTAGCTTTTTAACTTCACTTAGAAATCAATAATTATGCATAAATGTTGCACAAAAAAAAGCTATCGTCTTCACAGCATGCGCATTATCATTTTTAATTAGCATATAAGGAAGATTAGCATTAAAGCTCGTTCAACAGTTTTAATCAAAAAAATCTGTTTTTCATATCTGCAGAACATGGAATAATTAGATTCCCCATTAGCTACTCAGAGGAAACAACCCGAATAAGAAGATTCCCTGAGTATCCGTTTTCGCTTTTTTATCTTTAACAAATATGGTAATTTTCATACATATTTCTTAAGTAATTTTCTCCAGGGTAGATTGTCTACTGATGAAAATAATAGTGCAATAAGCATTTCAGTTATCTCACTGCCTCAAGAATAATTTCATTTGAATAGTTACCATTTAGATTTGGTGGGCTCGGAATTTGGTCGTAAAGGTCGAATTTGGTCGTTTTCTGGCAACGTAAAGGTAAGCAGATGATATATTGGATTAAAAATTAGTCATTAGAAGGAAAAGCTGTAATGGTAATTTGGCCTTTTGATGATAATGCTAATCTTGCAAAATATTGATTCTGAAATAGATCTATTTTTATTTTTCTCCCGATTTTGAATTTGTTTTCTAATTCTAATTTGCATTTAATAAACGGAAATAACCATTGAGAGTTTCATTTTAATCCACAGTTTTACGTATAGTAAAATATTATGTTTAAAGCGTTTTACATAGTACAAATATTACTATCTTGCAATTGAAAGTAATTTTATGATAGTCCGATGATTAATGCGTTAGTTTAGTTGTATTGAAATGGAAAAGGATGATTTTATAACTTTTAAAAAATATAAGTGTTGTACAATCTTAAACATAAAAATATTCA